>JAHHZJ010010313.1:0-16734 GCA_021437245.1 Aegilops speltoides
ACTACTTATGGGTCCGACACGGACTCGAATGACAAAATTATGACCGTTTTAGTGAACATCTGTCCATTCTATGGCAGTCCTAGAAAGTACTTCATTTTCTCGTGCGCTTTTTGCACGATTGCCCTAAAATTTCTTGTCCTCTATAGAGGAGGTTTCCACATAAATATTGACCGATGCGGGAATGAACTTTTGTTCTTGGCTTTCACGCAGCGCATGAGTTTCTGACAAGCCATCCGGCGAAGACAAGGAGAATAAGGCATATAGCCGCCGGATTTTCTTCAATTTACGGCCAAATGAGTTTGCCCGGATCATAGAGCATCTGCAGAAAGGTACGTTTGCCCTACCAGGGGGGCTAATGTCTATAAGCAACACCATCTCTCGAATTTCCTTCAAAAGGAAGTGCCAATGGGTTCAGAAACTTGTCTAAAAAACAGCGACGAATGATGTTCTTTGACTTTCAGGGCCAAAAAGTCAAGCTTAAGGCTGAATTTGAGGCTACTCCGGGCACCTGGCGCAAGCAGGGAGTATTTTTTGGATTCGCGCGCTTGCCACGAGCAGTTTGAATACTTATGGGTCCGACACGGACTCCGAATGACAAATTTATGACCGTTTTAGTGAACATCTGTCCATTCTATGGCAGTCCTTGAAAGTACTTCATTTTCTCGTGCGCTTTTTGCCTGATTGCCCCAAAATTTCTTGTCCTCTATAGAGGAGATATCGTTTCCACATATATATTGACCGATGCCAGGAATGCACTTTTGTTCTTGGCTTTCACGCGCATGAGTTACAGCATGCCATCCGGTGAAAACAAGGAGAATAAGGTATATAGCTGCTGGATTTTCTTCAATTTGACCAAATGAGATTGCCGGATCATAGAGCATATGCGAGAAAGGTATGTTTATCCCTACCGGGGGGCTGATGTCTATAAACAACATAATCTCGAATTTCCTTCAAAAGGAAGTGCCAATGGGTTGAAACTTGTCGAAAAACAGCGACGGATGATGTTCTTTGACTTTTAGGGCCAAAAGTCCTTCTTAAGGCTGAATTTGAGGGTATCCGGGCCTCTTGGCATAAGCGAGTATTTTTGGATTCCTTTCGCTACTTGAAGCAGTTTGAGTACTTATGGGTCCGACGGACTCCGAATGACAAAATTATGACCGTTTAGTGAACATCTGTCCATTCTATGGCAGTCCTAGAAAGTACTTCATTTTCTCGCATGCGCTTTTTGCTGATTGCCCCAAAATTTCTTGTCCTCTATAGAGGAGGTTTCCACATAAATATTGACCGATGCGAGAATGAACTTTTGTTCTTGGCTTTCCGCAGCATGAGTTCTGACAAGCCATCCGCGAAGACAAGGAGAATAAGGCATATAGCACGGATTTTCTTCAATTTACGGCCAAATGAGTTTGCCGGATCATAGAGCATCTGCGAGAAGGTACGTTTGCCCTACCGGGGGCTAATGTCTATAAGCAACACCATCTCGAATTTCCTTCAAAAGGAAGTGCCAATGGGTTGAAACTTGTCTAAAAACAATGACGAATGATGTTCTTTGACTTTCAGGGCCAAAAAGTCAAGCTTAAGGCTGAATTTGAGGCTACTCCGGGCACCTGGCGCAAGCAGGGAGTATTTTTTGGATTCGCGCGCTTGCCACGAGCAGTTTGAATACTTATGGGTCCGACACGGACTCCGAATGACAAATTTATGACCGTTTTAGTGAACATTTGTCCATTCTATGGCAGTCCTTGAAAGTACTTCATTTTCTCGTCGCTTTTGCACCGATTGCCCCAAAATTTCTTGTCCTCTATAGAGGAGATATCGTTTCCACATATATATTGACCGATGCCAGGAATGCACTTTTGTTCTTGGCTTTCACGCGCATGAGTTACAGCATGCCATCCGGTGAAAACAAGGAGAATAAGGTATATAGCCGCTGGATTTTCTTCAATTTACGGCCAAATGAGATTGCCCGGATCATAGAGCATATGCAGAAAGGTATGTTTATCCCTACCAGGGGGGCTGATGTCTATAAGCAACATAATCTCTCGAATTTCCTTCAAAAGGAAGTGCCAATGGGTTCAGAAACTTGTCTGAAAAACAGCGACGGATGATGTTCTTTGACTTTTAGGGCCAAAAAGTCCTTCTTAAGGCTGAATTTGAGGGTATCCGGGCCTCTTGGCGCAAGCGAGTATTTTTGATTCAGCAGGCTGCCATGAGCAGTTTGAGTACTTATGGGTCCGACACGGACTCTGAATGACAAAATTATGACCGTTTTAGTGAACATCTGTCCATTCTATGGCAGTCCTAGAAAGTACTTCATTTTCTCGTGCGCCTTTTGCCTGATTGCCCCAAAATTTCTTGTCCTCTATAGAGGAGGTTTCCACATAAATATTGACCGATGCAGAGGAATGAACTTTTGTTCTTGGCTTTCACGCATGAGTTCTGACAAGCCATCCGGCGAAGACAAGGAGAATAAGGCATATAGTCGCGGATTTTCTTCAATTCTGACCAAATGAGTTTGCGGATCATAGAGCATCTGCAGAAAGTACGTTTGTCCCTACCAGGGGCTAATGTCTATAAGCAACATCATCTCTCAATTTCCTTCAAAAGGAAGTGCCAATGGGTTGAAACTTGTCTAAAAAACAGTGACGAATGATGTTCTTTGACTTTCAGGGCCAAAAAGTCCTGCTTAAGGCTGAATTTGAGGCTACTCCGGGCCTCCTGGCGCAAGCAGGGAGTATTTTTTGGATTCGCGCGCTTGCCACGAGCAGTTTTTATACTTATGGGTCCGACACAGACTCCGAATGACAAAATTATGACCGTTTTAGTGAACATCTATCCATTCTATGGCAGTCCTTGAAAGTACTTCATTTTCTCATGCGCTTTTTACCTGATTGCCCCAAAATTTCTTGTCCTCTATAGAGGAGATATCGTTTCCACATATATATTGACCGATGCCAGGAATGCACTTTTGTTCTTGGCTTTCACGCGCATGAGTTACAGCATGCCATCCGGCGAAAACAAGGAGAATAAGGCATATAGCCGCTGGATTTTCCTCAATTTATGGCCAGATGAGATTGCCCGGATCATAGAGCATATGCAGACAGGTATGTTTGTCCCTACCAGGGGGGCTGATGTCTATAAGCAACATAATCTCTCGAATTTCTTCAAAAGGAAGTGCCAATGGGTTCAGAAACTTGTCTGAAAAACAGCGACGGATGATGTTCTTTGACTTTTAGGGCCAAAAAGTCCTTCTTAAGGCTGAATTTGAGGGTACTCCGGGCCTCTGGCGCAAGCGGGAGTATTTTTTGATTCAGCGCCTTCGCCGTGAAGCAGTTTAAGTACTTATGGGTCCGACCACGGACTCGAATGACAAAATTATGACCGTTTTAGTGAACATCTGTCCATTCTATGGCAGTCCTAGAAAGTACTTGATTTTCTCGTGTGCTTTTTGCTGATTGCCCTAAAATTTCTTGTCCTCTATAGAGGAGGTTTCCACATAAATATTGACCGATGCAGGGAATGCACTTTTGTTCTTGGCTTTCGCGCATGAGTTCTGACATGCCATCCGTAAAAACAAGGATAATAAGGCATATAGCATTTGGATTTTCTTCAATTTACGGCCAAATGAGTTTTCCCAGATCATAGAGCATCTGCAACATCATCTCGAATTTCCTTCAAAAGGAAGTGCCAATGGGTTCAGAAACTTGTCTAAAAAACAGCGACAAATGATGTTCTTTGACTTTCAGGGCCAAAAAGTCCTGCTTAAGGCTGAATTTGAGGCTACTCCGGGCCTCCTGGCGCAGGCGGGGAGTATTTTTTGGATTCGCGCGCTTGCCACGAGCAGTTTGAATACTTATGGGTCCGACACGGACTCCGAATGACAAAATTATGACCGTTTTTGATAGAGGCAGAGGTGTCCTGTCTTTCAATGAGATGGTGGATTTCTCTTTGGTGGAAGTCGACTTTGACGATCCGACTCTGACGGCGAGGGCGTCGCACTATAGCAATCGCTAAACCAACTCGAGAGGTTATTGACCACGCCCGAAAGCACGATCAACGACCACGAGGGTCTATTTCCTGCGAGCAAGCGAAGAACAAGCAAGAAACTGAGATTGCAATCTGGATATTGCGAATATAAGATGAAAGCTTTATTGAGCAAGGTGGGGTTCTGTGACACCTTTATGCGGTCATTGAACACAAAGCGAAATGCTGAAGTCGCAGCTATGGCGAACTTTTGATCTAAACAAAACCCAAAGTCTATCTGATTGCCCTAAGGGCTGTATATATGGAGGAAGAGGGGTGAATTTCGTGGCCCTTGGTGGAGGGGTCGAAACTAACCCTATCTCTTGTTTCCCCACATACGGACTCTAAAAATAGCCTATACTAATGTATTTCGAAATTACATGGGCCTGGCCCAATAATAAGGTGACGAGCACCTAGAATAGCCTCTGGACGAAATTTATGAAGTGGCATCTTGTATATTTCGTCCAAGGCTTCATGCACTCATTATGGTGGCTTCAAAGTCTGAAATCATCACTTGTAACTCCATTCTTGTCCCCTTAGCATGCCATCATCTCCATGCTTGTTCTTGCTCCAATGTTCATCCTTCTCCAAGCTAGGCCCTTCATTTGTAAGCAAAACAAATGTATCCAATTTAAGCGACATCATATTCTCATGAACATTAGGATCATTACCAAGAAAGCGAAAGTACACGGTACTTTAGTTGGCTTCTTGTGAGCTCTAGTAATTGGTCCGATATGTATAGCAGCGGGGGCTGTGGGTGTAACAATGGTATTGATGTCCTCATCATCCTCCCTTCTTGAAATGAAGTCGTCCTCGACGGAAGTTCATCTTCCTCACCCAAATATGGCTTCAAATCTGCAATGTTAAAGTGGGACTAACCCCAAAATCTGCAGGCAGCTCAAGTTTATATGCATTATCATTTACTTTCTCCAACACCTTAAAGGGACCAGCAACACGTGGCATTAGCTTTGATTTGCTAAATCAGAAACCAATCCTACGCAAATGTAACCAAACAAGATCTCCGGTGCAAACACAACATGTTTTCTACCCTTATCTCCGGCAAGTTTATATTTAGCATTCATACGCTCAATGTTTTCCTTAGTTAACTCATGCATTTTAAAATCAATTCAGCACGTTCTTTAGCATCAAAATTAACCTTCTCCGAAGATGGAAGAGGCGACAAATAAATAGGTGCACGGTAGGAAACCATACACAACTTCAAAAGGGCACATCTTAGTAGTAGAATGCAATGAGCGATTATAAGCAAATTCAATATGAGGCAAGCATTCCTCCACATTTTCTTATAATTCTTTAGTACAGCCCTAAGCATAGTAGACAATGTTCTATTGACTACTTGGTTTGTCCATCGGTTTGGGGGTGACAAGTAGTACTAAAAGCGGTTTAGTCCCCAACTTAGCCCATAAACATCTCCAAAAGTGGCTAAGAAATTTAGTATCACGATCGACACAATAGTATTTGGCACACCATGCAAGCGAATAATTTCACGAAAGAACAAATCAGCAACATTGACAACATCATCGCTTTTATGACATGGTATAAAGTGTGCCATTTTGAGAATCTATCCACGACAACAAATATGCTATCCTCCCTTCTTTGTTCTAGGTAAACCTAAAACAAAGTCCATAGATATATCCTCCCAAGGAACACTAGAAGTGCAGGCAAAGGCATATATAAACCATGAGGATTGAGTCGTGACTTAGCTTTTTGACATGTAGTGCAGTTGAGCAATAAAGCGCTCAACATCCGTCTCATCTTTGGCCAAAAGAAATGTGTAGCAAATCGTCCTCCGTCTTCTTCACGCCAAAGTGTCCCATTAGTCCTCCTCCATGCGCCTCCTGCAACAACAAAAGACTGACGGAGCTAGCTGGAATGCATAGCTTGTTAGAAGCGAAACACAAATCCATCATTAACGACGAACTTGTTCCATGTTCTACCTTCTTTACAATTCTGCAATACATCGCTAAATTCAGCATCATGCACATATTGATCTTTGATGGTCTCCAAACCAAATATTTTAAAGTCAAGTTGTGAAAGCATAGTATAACGACGAGACAATGCATCAGCAATAACATTTTCTTTACCCTTCTTGTGTTTAATGACATAAGGGAAAGTCTCAATGAATTCAACCCATTTAGCATGTCTACGATTCAGTTTAGCTTGACTTTTAATATGTTTCAAAGATTCATGATCATAATGTATAACAAATTCTTTGGGCCATAAATAATGTTGCCATGTCTCTAAAGTCCGAACAAGAGCATATAATTCTTTATCATAAGTAGAATAGTTCAGACTAGGCCCACTCAATTTTTCAGAAAAGTATGCAACTGGTTTGCCATCTTGTAATAACACACCTCCTAATCCAATTCCACTAGCATCATTCAAGCTCAAAAGTCTTATTAAAATCGGGAAGTTGGAGAAAAGGAGCATGTGTCAACTTATCTTTCAATACCGTGAAGGCTTCTTCCTGTGCAGTACCCCAAACAAAAGGCACATCCTTCTTTGTAAGCTCATTGAGAGGTGCAGCAATGGTGCTGAAATCTCTCAAACGCCTATAGAATCCAGTGAGGCCAGAAAACTCCTCACTTGTGTGACCGTTTTGGGCTCGGCCAACTCTCAATAGCTTCAATCTTGGCTTTATCAACTTCAATTCCTGTGGAGTAACAACATAGCCAAGAAAAGACACTCGATTCGGTGCAAAAGGTGCACTTCCCAAGGTTACCAAACAAGCGTGCATCACGTAGAGCATTAAAAACAACACGTAAATGTTCCAAATGTTCTTCCAAAGATTTGCTATAAATCAGTATATCATCAAAATAGACTACCACAAATCGTCCAATGAAAGCACGTAAAACTTCGTTCATTAATCTCATGAAAGTACTAGGTGCATTAGTTAACCCAAAAGGCATGACTAACCACTCATATAATCCAAACTTAGTTTTAAATGTTGTTTTCCATTCATCTCCCAATTTCATACGAATTTGATGGTATCCACTCGCAAATCAACTTTGGAGAATATTGTAGAAACCACTCAATTCATCAAGCATATCATCTAGCCTAGGAATAGGGTGGCGATAACGAATAGTAATATTATTAATGCCTCTACAATCAACACACATCGTGACGTACCATCCTTTTTCGGCACTAGAATAATAGCAACAACACAAGGACTAAGGGATTCGCGTATATAACCTTTGTCGAGCAGCTCCTGTACTTGACGCATAATCTCCTTCGTCTCCTCTGGATTGGTGCGGTATGGTGCGGTTGGGTAATGATGCACCGGGAATTAAGTCAATTTGATGCTCAATCCCTCGAATAGGTGGTAATCCGGTGGCACATCTTGTGGAAAGAGCGTCGTGAACTCTGCAAAATGTTAGTGACAGCAGGGGGCAAAGAGGAAAACACGTCCTCGAATGAAAATAATGCCTCTTTGCACACAAAAGCATAGCAAACAGATTTGCTAAAATCTAGCTCATCAATATCAGATTTGGTGGCAAGTAAACATGCACTTTTCAATTTAATTTCGAAACAACGATAGATGGTTTATTATTAGGCTTCATGTGTTGCTCAAATTCTTTTGCCACAATCTGATTTTCACTCTTATTTTTCTCTGTTTTGCTTTATTAGCTCTATTAATATCATCTTTCAAAATGGACTCGTGGAGTCATAGGAAGCAAAGTAATATTTTATCCTTATGAACAAGAGTATCTTGATTGTTTCTACCATGGTGTCTGAAATTTTTATCAAATTGCCATGGTCTACCAAGTAACAAGGAACATGCTTGCAAAGGTACCACATCACAATCAACATAATCAGCATATGTAGAGATACTAAAATGCACACGAATAGTCGTGTTACCTTAACCTTGCGCTGTTGTTGAACCATTGGATGTAGTAAGGATGTGGATGTGGTCTTGTGGTGAGAGATAGCTTCTCCACCATCTCCATGCTAGCCAAGTTGTTGCAGCTCCCTCCATCTATGATGGCCTTGAATAGAGCGTTCCTTCACAACTCCTTTGTATGGAACAAATTATGCCTCTGATTTTGCTCAGCTTGTGTAACCTGCACACTCAAAACACGTTGAGCAGACTAAACATTCATACCTGTCGGCATCTTGACAGCCATGTATTGTGTCTCATGATCAGAATCATCTCCATCGTGTTCCTCATGTGTAATAAGAGCCAAAGTCTCCTCATTATAGTCACTAGCGGACTCATACCCACCATCCTCAGTAGCAATCATCACGCTGAGATTTGCATTCTCTCATAAAATCTCCTCTTCCCTTACAACGACGACAAATAATATCACTTGTGTGCCTGTTGGCGCCATGGAAGAAGAAGAGCTACTGTGCAGGCCAGGCGGTGTGCTCTTGGCGGATAGTGGTGGTTGTGCACGCTTTCTTGTATCACGGTTGGAGGTGGCACTGAAGGAGGTGATGGTGCGGTGGAAGTAGATGATGCACGTGGTGTCCATGATGAAGGTCGACTGCGAGAAAAGTTAGTGCTGCGCCAATGCCCGAGGGAGCCCTAATATTGCCATTATTTGCATGTGGACGACCTGGTGGTTGTAGTCTTGGTGGTTGCGTGAGTTCGATGTTGATCAACCTCATCGATAATCGCCCACATAATCATCATCCTCCTCGGTACCCCAAGCAGCGATAGCTTGGAGCCAAAGAAGCACCAACAGCGATGCAGCGCACACGCGAATTTTGTCACGGCTCAATAGGAACACGTTGAGCTCGTCCATCTTGATTCGGAAAGGCGTAGTTGTTGTCGTTCTGCAGAGGTGCGATAGGTGCAGCCCGGCGGTGGTTGTGGAAGGCGCGAGCAATTCATCAAACTTGCTATCAAGCTTTGTTTCAAATGTCTTCTCAATGCCATCTATCTTCTCCATGGCCTCGTCAAATCTGTTTAGCACATCTTGCACCTGTCCAATCATCATTTGCTGAAACTTATCATGTAGCTGTTTGTTTGTCGGGTTCTCCCAATCAGTCTCATCGACTTGTGATCCTGCCATGGTTAGCGACAAATAGAAACACACAAGAATATGATCCTCGGGGCTACTAAGAAGTGGTGGTGGTGTATCACAAACCCGTCAAGCAAATCTCAAATTCTTACGAGTTCTTACCCAGCAGCGGTGGTGATCGGCAAGAATGTTGTAGTCAAAACTCTCAAAGCTTGGATAGAAGCGATTACCAAGGAGATTCCAGCATGCAGCGTAGATGTATGTGGAGCTGGGAAGGCTTATAATATGGTAGCAAAAGGGTTGACAATAATCAATTGAGAGATGCAAAGTTGAATAAGCGCTCAGACGGTCTTGTGCTGGTCCTAGGCTGAACCGTGCTAGAGGCGAGCCTAGAACACCAACAAAATCACGGCGGTGCTGCGTAAACAAGGAGGACCACACTCTGAATTTTTTTCGCTTTTTTTTTTGCTGTTTTTTTTTTCTTGCTCTTTTTTTTTTGAAAAATCACTATAATGGCGAGTGTCTCAAAACTCTTCCCAGGTCAAACTGATAGGATGGGCACGAATTTTTCCGACCAATTTTTTTTATTTGCTGGACCCAAAAAGCTGAAGCGGGTCAAAAAACTTTCTAACGGCGATCGTTGTCTCAATACGCTTAGAAACACCTAAAATAGGATAGCCAGAAATTTTTTTGTCCGTGCGATTTTGGAAAATTTTGGGCCTAAGCAGAAGGTGGTTTCGGACTCTTTTTTTGAAACCAACCTCTTCTCTGGACGGCAAAAGATTGCTGGAATCGAAACCTACTCGAGACAAGGAAACACGAATCGGAAATTAGATGGATCCGAAAACAAATCTAATATGCAAGGAACTTCGGATTGGTGGTGGATATATGGTGGTGGTATCTGGCGGTGGTGGTATATGGATACGGATTGAGCGGTGGCGGATAAGCGGTGGTAGTAGATGGCGAGGCGATGATAATGGTGCGGCGGCGGCGTGACAACTTATGACCGAACTCGAAACTCTAAAGACTAGACTCTAAGACCAGCAACTAGACACGGCGATGCAACGCAAATTCAACAATGCAAATCTGAGAAAAGATTATGCAAAGGCTCAGACTAGTTCGGATGGGATGAACTAACCTAATTTTTTGTGGCTTTTACGTGGACTATAGGTATGAAGAACAGACTCGATCTAAACTACGAAAATTGTAAAATCTCACGAGCAACACGGAACTCGATACCACTTGATAGAGGCGAGAGGTGTCCCGTCTTCGATGAGATGGTGGATTTCGCTTTGGTGGAAGTCGACTTTGACGATCCGACTACGACGAGGCGGGGCGTCGCGCCTTAGCAATGTCGCTAAACCAACTCGAGAGGTTATTGACCACGCCGAAGCACGATCAACGACCACGAGGTCTATTTCCTGCGAGCAAGCGAAGAACAAGCAAGAAACTGAGATTGCAATCTGGATATTGCGAATATAAGATGAAAGCTTTATTGATCAAGGTGGGGTTACGTGATGCCTTTATGCAGTTGTTGAACACAAAGCGAAATCACAGCGAAGTCGCAGCTATGGCGAACTTTTGATCTAAACAAAACCCAAAGTCTAAGCGGTGCCCTAAGGGCTGTATATATGGAGGAAGAGGGGTGAATTTCGTGGCCCTTGGTGGAGGGTCCGAAACTAACCCTATCTCTTGTTTCCCACACATACGGACTCTAAAATAGCCTATACTAATGTATTTCGAAATTACATGGGCCTGGCCCAATAATAAGGTGTGTGAGCACCTAGAATAGCCTCTGGACGAAATTTATGAAGTGGCATCTTGTATATTTCGTCCAAGGCTTCATGCACTCATTATGGTGGCTTCAAAGTCCTGAAATCATCACTTGTAACTCCATTCTTGTCCCCTTGCACATGCCATCATCTCCATGCTTGTTCTTGCTCCAATGTTCATCCTTCTCCAAGCTAGGCCCTTCATTTGTAAGCAAAACAAATGTATCCAATTTAAGCGACATCATATTCTCATGAACATTAGAATCATTACCAAGAAGCGAAAGTACTGGTACTTTAGTTGGCATCTGTGACTCTAGTAATTGGTCCGGCATGTATAGCAGCGGGGGCTGTGGGTGTAACAATGGTATTGATGTCCTCATCAGTTTTAGTGAACATCTGTCCATTCTATGGCAGTCCATGAAAGTACTTCATTTTCTCCTGCGCTTTTTGCTGATTGCCCTAAAATTTCTTGTCCTCTATAGAGGAGATATCGTTTCCACATATATATTGACCGATGCCAGAATGCACTTTTTCTTGGCTTTCCACTGGCGCATGAGTTACTGACATGCCATCCGGCGAAAACAAGGAGAATAAGGCATATAGCCGCTGGATTTTCTTCAATTTACGGTCAAATGAGATTGCCAGGATCATAGAGCATCTGCAGAAAGGTATGTTTGTCCCTACCAGGGCGGCTGATGTCTATAAGCAACATAATCTCTCGAATTTCCTTCAAAAGGAAGTGCCAATGGGTTCAGAAACTTAAGGCTGAATGATGTTCTTTGACTTTTAGGGCCAAAAAGTCCTTCTTAAGGCTGAATTTGAGGGTACTCGGGCCTCCACATAAATATTGACCGATGCGGGAATGAACTTTTGTTCTTGGCTTTCAGCGCATGAGTTCTGACAAGCCATCCGCGAAGACAAGGAGAATAAGGCATATAGCGCGGATTTTCTTCAATATCGGCCAAATGAGTTTGCCGGATCATAGAGCATCTGCAGAAGATACGTTTGTCCCTACAAGGGGGATAATGTCTATAAGCAACATCATCTCTCAATTTCCTTCAAAGGAAGTGCCTATGAGTTCGAAACTTGTCTAAAAAGCAATGACGAATGATGTTCTTTGACTTTCAGGGCCAAAAAGTCCTGCTTAAGGCTGAATTTGAGGCTACTCCGGGCCTCTGGCGCAAGCGGGGAGTATTTTTTGGATTCGCGCGCTTGCCACGAGCAGTTTGAATACTTATGGGTCCGACACGGACTCCGAATGACAAAATTATGACCGTTTTAGTGAACATCTGTCCATTCTATGGCGGTCCTTGAAAATATTCATTTTCTCATCGCTTTTTATTCGATTGCCCCAAAATTTCTTGTCCTCTATAGAGGAGATATCGTTTCCATATATATTGACCGATGCCAAGAATGCACTTTTGTTCTTGGCTTTCCGCGCATGAGTTACAAACATGCCATCCGTGAAAACAAGGAGAATAAGGCATATAGCGCTGGATTTTCTTCAATTTACGGCCAAATGAGTTTGCGGATCATAGAGCATCTGCGAAAAGGTATGGTTGTCCCTACCAGGGGGGCTGATGTCTATAAGCAACATAATCTCTCGAATTTCCTTCAAAAGGAAGTGCCAATGGGTTCAGAAACTTGTCTGAGAAACAGCGACGGATGATGTTCTTTGACTTTTAGGGCCAAAAAGTCCTCCTTAAGGCTGAATTTGAGGGTACTCCGGGCCTCTTGGCGAAAGCGGGGAGTATTTTTTGGATTCGCGCGCTCGCCGCGAGCAGTTTGAGTACTTATGGGTCGGACACGGACTCCGAAAGACAAAATATGACCGTTTTAGTGAACATCTGTCCATTCTATGGCAGTCCTAGAAAGTACTTCATTTTCTCATGCGCTTTTTGCCTGATTGCCCCAAAATTTCTTGTCCTCTATAGAGGAGGTTTCCACATAAATATTGACCGATGCCAGGAATGAACTTTTGTTCTTGGCTTTCCGCAGCATGAGTTCTGACAAGCCATCCGTGAAAACAAGGAGAATAAGGCATATATCCGCGGATTTTCTTCAATTCTGGTCAAATGAGTTTGCCGGATCATAGAGCATCTGCAGAAAGGTACGTTTGTCCCTACCAGGGGGGATAATGTCTATAAGCAACATCATCTCTCAAATTTCCTTCAAAAGGAAGTGCCTATGGGTTCAGAAACTTGTCTAAAAAACAGCTACGAATGATGTTCTTTGACTTTCAGGGCCAAAAAGTCCTGCTTAAGGCTGAATTTGAGGCTACTCCGGGCCTCCTGGCGCAAGCGGGGAGTATTTTTTGGATTCGCGCGCTTGCCACGAGCAGTTTGAATACTTATGGGTCCGACACGGACTCCGAATGACAAAATTATGACCGTTTTAGTGAACATCTGTCCATTCTATGGCGGTCCTTGAAAGTACTTCATTTTCTTGTCGCTTTTTGCTGATTGCCCCAAATTTCTTGTCCTCTATAGAGGAGATATCGTTTCCACATATATATTGACGATGCGAGGAATGCACTTTTGTTCTTGGCTTTCCGCGCATGAGTTCTGACATGCCATCCGGCGAAAACAAGGAGAATAAGGCATATAGCCGTTGGATTTTCTTCAATTAACGGTCAAATGAGATTGCCAGGATCATAGAGCTTCTGCAGAAAGGTATGTTTGTCCCTACCAGGGCGGCTGATGTCTATAAGCAACATAATCTCTCGAATTTCCTTCAAAAGGAAGTGCCAATGGGTTCAGAAACTTAAGGCTGAATGATGTTCTTTGACTTTTAGGGCCAAAAAGTCCTTCTTAAGGCTGAATTTGAGGGTACTCCGGGCCTCCACATAAATATTGACCGATGCCAGGAATGAACTTTTGTTCTTGGCTTTCACGCGCATGAGTTACAGCAAGCCATCCGGCGAAGACAAGGAGAATAAGGCATATAGCCGCCGGATTTTCTTCAATTCTGACCAAATGAGTTTGCGGATCATAGAGCATCTTTAGAAAGGTACGTTTGTCCCTACAAGGGGGGATAATGTCTATAAGCAACATCATCTCTCGAATTTCCTTCAAAAGGAAGTGCCTATGAGTTCAGAAACTTGTCTAAGAAACAGCGACGAATGATGTTCTTTGACTTTCAGGGCCAAAAAGTCCTTCTTAAGGCTGAATTTGAGGCTACTCCGGGCCTCCTGGCGCAAGGGAGTATTTTTTGGATTCGCGCGCTTGCCACGAGCAGTTTGAATACTTATGGGTCCGACACGGACTCCGAATGACAAAATTATGACCGTTTTAGTGAACATCTGTCCATTCTATGGCAGTCCTTGAAAGTATTTCATTTTCTCGTGCGCTTTTGCACGATTGCCCCAAATTTCTTGTCCTCTATAGAGGAGATATCGTTTCCATATATATTGACCGATGCGAGGGAATGCACTTTTGTTCTTGGCTTTCACGCGCATGAGTTCTGACATGCCATCCGCGAAAACAAGGAGAATAAGGCATATAGCCGCTGGATTTTCTTCAATTTACGGCCAAATGAGTTTGCCCGGATCATAGAACATCTGCAGAAAGGTATGGTTGTCCCTACCAGGGGGGCTGATGTCTATAAGCAACATAATCTCTCGAATTTCCTTCAAAAGGAAGTGCCAATGGGTTCAGAAACTTGTCTGACAAACAGCGACGGATGATGTTCTTTGACTTTTAGGGCCAAAAAGTCCTTCTTAAGGCTGAATTTGAGGGTACTCCGAGCCTCTTGGCGCAAGCGGGGAGTATTTTTTGGATTCGCGCGCTCGCCACGAGCAGTTTGAGTACTTATGGGTCCGACACGGACTCCGAAAGACAAAATATGACCGTTTTAGTGAACATCTGTCTATTCTATGGCAGTCCTAGAAAGTACTTCATTTTCTCATGCGCTTTTTGCCTGATTGCCCCAAAATTTCTTGTCCTCTATAGAGGAGGTTTCCACATAAATATTGACCGATGCCAGGATTGAACTTTTGTTCTTGGCTTTCACGCGCATGAGTTACAGCAAGCCATCCGGCGAAGACAAGGAGAATAAGGCATATATCCGCCGGATTTTCTTCAATTTACGGTCAAATGAGTTTGCCCGGATCATAGAGCATCTGCAGAAAGGCACGTTTGTCCCTACCAGGGGGGATGATGTCTATAAGCAACATCATCTCTCAAATTTCCTTCAAAAGGAAGTGCCTATGGGTTCAGAAACTTGTCTAAAAAACAACGACAAATGATGTTCTTTGACTTTCAGGTCCAAAAAGTCCTGCTTAAGGCTGAATTTGAGGCTACTCCGGGCCTCCTGGCGCAAGCGGGGAGTATTTTTTGGATTCGCGCGCTTGCCACGAGCAGTTTGAATACTTATGGGTCCGACACGGACTCCGAATGACAAAATTATGACCGTTTTAGTGAACATCTGTCCATTCTATGGCAGTCCTTGAAAGTACTTCATTTTCTTGTGCGCTTTTTGCCTGATTGCCCCAAATTTCTTGTCCTCTATAGAGGAGATATCGTTTCCACATATATATTGACCGATGCCAGGAATGCACTTTTGTTCTTGGCTTTCCAGCGCATGAGTTACTGACATGCCATCCGTGAAAACAAGGAGAATAAGGCATATAGCAGCTGGATTTTCTTCAATTCTGACCAAATGAGATTGCCCGATCATAGCGCATCTGCGAGAAAGGTATGTTTGTCCCTACCGAGGGGTTTATGTCTATAAGCAACATAATCTCTCAAATTTCCTTCAAAAGGAAGTGCCAATGGGTTCAGAAACTTGTCAAAAACAATGACGGATGATGTTCTTTGACTTTTAGGGCCAAAAGTCCTTCTTAAGGCTGAATTTGAGGTACTCCGGGCCTCTTAGGCATAAGCGGAGATTTTTTTGGATTCGCGCTCATTGCCATGAAAGCAGTTTGAGTACTTATGGGTCCGACACGGACCCCAAATGACAAAATTATGACCGTTTTAGTGAACATCTGTCCATTCTATGGCAGTCCTAGAAAGTACTTCATTTTCTCGTGCGCTTTTTGCCTGATTGCCCCAAAATTTCTTGTCCTCTATAGAGAGGTTTCCACATAAATATTGACCGATGCCAGGAATGAACTTTTGTTCTTGGCTTTCACAGCGCATGAGTTCTGACAAGCCATCCGCGAAGACAAGGAGAATAAGGCATATAGCGCGGATTTTCTTCAATTTACTACCAAATGAGTTTGCGGATCATAGAGCATCTGCAGAAAGGTACGTTTGTCCCTACCAGGGGATAATGTCTATAAGCAACATCATCTCGAATTTCCTTCAAAAGGAAGTGCCTATGAGTTGAAACTTGTCTAAGCAATGACGAATGATGTTCTTTGACTTTCAGGGCCAAAATTCCTGCTTAAGGCTGAATTTGAGGCTACTCGGCCTCTGGCATAAGCGCGAGTTTTTTGGATTAGCGCGCTTGCCACGAGCAGTTTGAATACTTATGGGTCCGACCACGGACTCAGAATGACAAAATTATGACCGTTTTAGTGAACATCTGTCCATTCTATGGCGGTCCTTGAAAGTACTTCATTTTCTCGTCGCTTTTTGCTGATTGCCCTAAAATTTCTTGTCCTCTATAGAGGAGATATCGTTTCCACATATATATTGACCGATGCAGGAATGCACTTTTGTTCTTGGCTTTCACGCGCATGAGTTCTGACATGCCATCCGGCGAAAACAAGGAGAATCTGGCATATAGCCGCTGGATTTTCTTCAATTTTACGCCAAATGAGATTGCCGGATCATAGAGCATCTGCAGAAGGTATGTTTGTCCCTACCGAGGGGCTGATGTCTATAAGCAACATAATCTCTCGAATTTCCTTCAAAGGAAGTGCCAATGCGTTGAAACTTGTCGAAAAACAATGACGGATGATGTTCTTTGACTTTTAGGGCCAAAAGTCCTTCTTAAGGCTGAATTTGAGG
>JAHHZJ010010317.1:0-11507 GCA_021437245.1 Aegilops speltoides
CCGGTTTTATCATGTTTTTCCCATCTCTGAATTTAGCTATTTTCGGATGGGTTCTGAAAACCCCTTGCACTTCATGCATTTAATAACTCACAAACGGTGCATTGGATTAAAACAAACCTTATATGTAAAATGCTTAGTTTTTCATCTAGTTTCATAATATCCAACTTTCATCCATGTTAAAATATTTAAAACTGATGTTTGCATTAATTTGCTAAATGCCATGCTAAAATGATTTATTTCATAACTAAATAACCGTAGCTCGGTTTTAAATGTTCTTCATATGTAAATGGGGTGGAAAAATGCCTAGTTTAACATGGTCCACTTTATTTTCCTGTTTAACAACATTAAAATTGTGTTTAGGGTGGAACAGTACCAAATTCGAAATATGGACATGAGGTTTTTCTGGAATTGTTGTTTGTTGTTCCGGCCTCATTTAAACTTGCCTAGTTAGGTAGTTTTCTTATGCTTCACCTCTTGCCATGTTTAACAACATTTAACATTGTTGTGTACCTAAACCGAGAGAGGACTAAATAATTGATGTGTTGTTCCGTCAATATGCAACTCGTTGCATATTGAGCTCCACTAATTTGTAGTGTTGTTTGTTCCACTTTGCCATGCCATGCCTCATTAAACGGACATGCATCATACTTGTTTGTGCATCATGCCATGTTTATGCTTGCGTGTTTACCATGTTGTTTGTTTCTTTCGGTGTTGCTTCTTAGTTCGGTAATGTTGCGATTGTGAGGATTCGATTCGACTACTCCGTTCGTCTTCTTCATGGACTCTTTCTTCTTCCTAGCGGGATTTCGAGGCAAGATGACCGCCTACAGGATCTCACTACTATCATTGCTATGCTAGTTGCTTCGCTCTATCGCTATGTTCGCTACCTATTACACTTTATCAAGCCATCCCATATTGCCATGAACCTCTAACCTTTGACACCATTCCTAGCAAACCATTGATTGGCTATGTTACCGGTTTTGCTCAGCCCTCTTATAGCGTCGCTAGTTGCGGTGAAGTTGAAGATTTCTCCATGGTGGACAGGGATTTTGGTTGGGATATCACAATATCTCTTATATTATTAATGCATCTATATACTTGGTAAAGGGTGGAAGACTCGGCCTTATGCAGGTGTTTTGTTCCACTCTTGCCGCCCTAGTTTCCGTCATACGGTGTTATGTTCCCGGATTTTGCGTTCCTACGCGGACGGGTGATTTATGGGACCCCACGGCGTTCGCTTTGAATAAAACTTGTCCAGATGGGCCCAACATTGACTTTTACCATTTGCCTCGCCACCACCTATTTTTCCCTTGGGAGTCGCTCTCTCGAGGTCATATTTATATAGCCCCGGGGCCGGTGCTTGTCTAGCGTTGGTCCAAACTAGAGCACCGTCTTGGGACCATTCCTTAGCAACTTGGATTCGTCGGTTTGTCGCTTCGCTTATCCGGTGTTGCCACGAGCGAGATATGTGCAGCTCCTATCGAGTTATCGGCGCGTCGGTGACTCTCTTGTTCTTGTTTTACCATTGTCGAAATGTCTTGATGTCAGGATTAGGCTGATCGGGTCTTCCGGAGAAGGTCTATTCGCCGTTGATCGCGAGAGCTTGTCATGGACTAAGTTGGGACACCCTGCGAGGTATAAACTTTCGAGGCCGTGCGCATGGTTATGTGGCGAGATGGGAATTTGTTAATGTCGGTTGTAGATAACTTGACACGAGATCCGAATTAAAATGCATCAACGAGTGTGTAGCCGTGATGGTCTCTTCTCGGAGTCCGAGGAAGTGAACACGGTTTCTCTGTTATGTTTGGCGTAAGTAGGTGTTGGGATCACCTCTTGATCATTGCTAGTTGAAGACCGTTCCGCTTGATTCTCTTCTCGCTCTTATTTGCGTTGGTTAGCCACCATACATTGCTTAGCGACTGCTTGCAACCTCACCACTTTACCCTTCCTTTCCCATTACGCTTTGCTAGTCTTGATACCCATGGTAATGGGATTCTTTGAGTCCTCGTGGCTCACGGATACTTCAAAACCAGTTTGCGGTGCCTATGTTACCGAGCGGTGGCGCAACCAATCTCAAGGAGGAGCTCGATGAAGATCTTGCCCTTTGTGTTGTTTCGTTCTAGTTGATCGTGAGTGGAGCCCAATTGGGGTTCGATCGGGGACTTTATCGCATTTGGGGTTCTTCTTTTATTTTGGTTCCGTAGTCGGACCTTGATTGTATCTGGATGATGTAATGCTTTATTCATGTATTTGTGTGAAGTGGCGATTGTAAGCCAACAATGTATCTCTTTCCCTTATGTATTACATGGGTTGTGTGAAGATTACCTCACTTGCGACATTGCTTTCAATGCGGTTATGCCTCTAAGTCGTTGCCGACACGTGGGAGATATAGCCGCATCGAGGCGTTACAAGTTGGTATCGAGCCTTCCCGACCTTAGAGCCCCTTTGCTTGATTGTTTTTAGCGGCAGGTTGTGTCTAGAAAAATGTTTTGAGTCATTTAGGATTATATATATTGGAGAGTTAGAATTCTTTTTACTCCTCGGTCCTTAAATCGCTCTGGTGAGGTCTCTGGACGTAGAAGTTTTGACTTTCTCTCCTCAAATTTCACAAAAAAATTTAGGATCACGGGTATCTTGGAATCGTTCGATGGTTTTATGATGAGAACATTGTCTTGGTGCCTCTGTCGGGGTTTAGTGGAAGTGTCTCGGGGAGTTGAGCTACGAGGTGTTGTCATCATAATTTTATCGTTGCATTTGGAATACAGAGTTTAATCGCCGACATCGAAAATCTCTTTTATGCGGTTGTTGGTGAGATAACCCGATAACCCGATCTTGAGGTGAGTCGGAGTATTGCCATGACTTCGTATAACGGATGCTTTTGAAGGTTGAGGTACACGATTTCGAAGGTTTCTTGGTTATGTGTTGACGGATGGATAGAGTTGGATGTAGGGATTGTGAGATATATTGCTTCCTATCCCCAACACAGATTGCATAACGGAAAGTTTGGGAGTTTTATAGGTGGGAATTCAAGTAGCTCCTAGAATATCTTTCCGACGGATGCATGATATGGTATTGGGTAAATCTCTATCATATGTATTTGTTCCGGCTTATACGCAAGCGTCCTTTGTTTTTGTTTTGAGCTGTGGTATTGAGTTGCTTCAATGTCAAGTGTTGATTCCATACCTTTCCTAAGCGGTGTTCTCATACTCCGATATGAATACCAATCCTTCTCGACAATCGAGATTGTCATGCCAATCCTTTTCAACCGTGTTTCTCTTCAAGTGGATCCGATCACTTCAACATCAGCAAGTCAATTATCATTTCTTCTCAGCGGTGTTTGTTTCATCCGTCTCCAAGTTGCCTTTGTTTTTCCGCCCACCACCCTTTTCCTCAAGGACTAAGATTTCTTTATCAAGTATCCATCTATTCATGTGAAGTCTCTTCATTCTTTTCAATCAATGTTCTTATCCGGTGATTTCCCATGAAGATGCTCATGAGTTTCAAGTTCATCATCCTTCATTGTTATTTCTTCTCCGGTGGATCTAATTCAAGCTTTCGATATTCATCATATACTTTTCCTCATTTAAATGTCTTCTCATATCGGTGCACCTCATTATCAATCTACTTCTTGCTATTTGTTATTCGAGTGCTCAAGATATCTCGAAGATTCGTGTTTCCACTCTGCATTCGTTCAAGCTCTTTGAGATTGGTATCTATTCAAGTCATTTAATTCAACGGTTGACATCTCTTTTAAATCTTTTCAACGGTGTTCTTTTGAGTGGGCCCTAACCCACAGGTCTTTTCCCAGGATCTTACCTGACTCTTCTAATTATTCCGGAGCTATCCTAAATTCTTCTCCAAGTTTGACATAAGAATGAGTTATCATCAGTCAAATGCTTTTCTCCAAGATCTTTCAAAATCATTTTCATTGTTGGCTCAACCTCTTTGTTTTCATTATCCCGGAGTGTCTCAACAATTCATGGTGGTGTTTCTCATCATCATCCTCAACATTTGAAGACCGAAGAAGGATTTCTCTTAAATCTTGCTCCATTCTCTTCAAGATTCATGGTTCTAGCTTCATGCCATCCTCATAATTGATTTTGATTGTGACAATTCTTTTCTTACCATCCGGAGCATTTCATGAGTTGTTTCCATTTCTTTCCTCTGAAGGCCATCATGTCATAATTCTTCATTCTCAGCGTGTAGCTATCGTCTCCAAATCTTACCGGTGAATCGTTCACATATCCTCTAATTAGTTCATGTTCTCTTCGTTCTCATGTATCTAAATCCCTTCAAGTATCTTCATTCGCTTTCAAATTATTTCCGGTGAGTTGTGCCCTTGCTACTCTCATTTTCAATTCTTACGGTGGTTCGTTCAAGACTCCTCTTCCTTTGCTACCATATCAAATATTCGTTGTTTCCAAATCCCATCGGTGGTTCCATCAATACCTTCTCAAGTTTACGCTATATCTCTCTCTTAATCCTTTTCAATGGAAATAAGTAGTATGCCAAATCCGTTCCTTGTCATCAATTAAATTTGATGAAGGATAAGCATACAATAAATCTTATTCTTATTTCCTCGAGGTGACTCAATTCTTTTACGGAGATTATTCATGATGAATAAATTCTTGTTTACAAGTGATTCATCTTTCTTTCGGAGTTGGTCATCATATCACATTCTCGGTTCGAGATGCTTCATCTTTACTTTTCGGAGTTCCAAGTTTTCCGCATTATAAATCGTGAGCTCCATCTAAATCATTGCAAGGCTTCACCTTGTGTTTTCAACTTCTCCTTCTTTTATCATCCTTTTATTACGGAGTTCTTCATGGAGGCTCTACATGGTGGTTCGTCAAGGATTCTTTTCATTCTTCAATTGTTCTTTAAGATTTCGCTCGAACTTATGATCCGTAAGCTATACTCAAAATTAAACAGGGTGCCCAACACTTGTTTTGTTTTGAGGAGCTCAATATTCTCCTCTTGCATTCCAAAGCGCAATTCCTTCTATCTTATCTTTTGAGATGGTGTTATGTCACTCTTGACAATTTCCTTCATGTTTCATGATTCATATTGTTGTCAAGAATGAGGTATTTTAAATCCATCAGTCTCTTCATTGGAGTTATCTTGGGTTATATTTCACCTAAAGCTTTCCCTAAGGATTGTTGCTATTTATGGTGCTTATAAATGACCCAAGTTCTTCATTGTCCTCCGGTGAAATAAGTTTCTCATCTCCTTGTTGATATCAATCCAATCATTTGTTTCGTTGGTGGCGACTCACCTCATAATTTTGAGATGTTTTCATAAGCCCCTACAAGCTTATTCTTTTCGTTGTTGGTTTCCAACAACTCCGTTCTCCTTCTTGGAAGGGTGCTTTCGAGCCCATTTGTGGCATAAGTTTGCATTTTCTCCTACATTCTTTATTCCAGTGATCTATCTTCTATTCTTTTGTTCGAGAGGCATTGTGATGTTACTCTCTTGACCCATCATCTCATTTTGTAAATATCATGTAATTTTCCTTGCTTATCCATTTAACGCGTGTGTGTTTCATTAGTTCTCTCATCTTATCAAGCTTTGCCTCCCTTTCTCAACCGGATGCGGTTTGTAATGTTTCTTACTCCTTGTGCCATTCTTTCAATTCGGAGGCGTTGTGTTGTTGATTTCATCATGTATCCTCTCATCTTCTCAAGTTCATGTTCTATTCCTTCCATGTTCAACAGTGCTGCCCAAATTCTTCCTCTCTCATCTTGTTTTAACCGGAAGTGGTTTCAATATCTATCTTATCACTAAACCTCTTGGTTCTCATCATATTCTTTGTTCCTCTTGTCCAGGGTTTTTTTAATCTTGGTCATCTCCGTGTTTTGTTTCTTTCAATTTGTTCAACCTCTCAAGGTTCTTTGGTTTCCTCATTGGTCAAAAAACTTATTTTCCTCTTTCCCTCTTCCTTTTCCCTCGGTGCCATCCTAGATCTGGGGCGAGATCCTCTCGTAGTGGTGGAGTGTTGCGCCCGGATGTAGCTTTCCATATTCGTAACTCCAACTATTGCCTTTTAGGAATGCGACATGATATTTCTTTTTGTGGTTGGGTTGTTTATTTTGTTTTGTATTTTGTTCATGTCATGCATTTCATCATCGCATCATTGCTTTGCATCGGCATCGTTTTCATAAAACTTGCTTTAGATTTCGTTGTCGTTTCTCCCTTTTGTTCTTACCTTCCTCGGATCGCCTTGCCCTTGGCCGTTCGGACCAAGCGGGTTTTGCTTCCCTCTTGGTGACCACCTAACCTCTCTTGCCTCTGTGGCCCTTTGTCGGACCCCTCTCTGCGTGTAAATGTCCCGAACCCGACCACGGTTGTCATGACCGTTGGTTCGGATCATCCCCAAATATCTACAAAACATCACCGTTTTCTTATTTGAGCTCCCCTAGTCTTTTTCCCTCGTCCGATTTAATCGGATGTTCCAAAATTTCCCTCATTTCACTATATAAGTCCACTTCTAGTCTAATTTGAGACCAAACCCTAAAACCTAGGAGATCTTCCCATCAATCCGTCTCCGCCCACCCACTTTTGTTCTTCCTTGGGATCCCACCGCCATCTTCCCTTTTGTTTTCCTTGCCCCCAATCCAGAACCTCCAGATCCTCCTTAAACTCCACCCTCTCCTCGAATCCTCGCCCAGCCGCTCGAGTCTCGCTCGTTGCCCCTGGCTTCGGCCGTGCAGCCCCTCGGACCCGCGACCACGGGGGGAGGTCCTCTGCTTTCGCCGCAGCTCGTCCCTGGAGGTCTCCTTCCTCCCGTCCTCAAGCTTGGGAATCCGATGCCAAGCTCCCCGCCCGGGCCAAGGGGGGCCGCCCGCCGACCCGTCCGTTCCGTCCCGAACCTGCGGCTAGCAAGATGGCGCCAACCCCTCCCTCCGTTCTTCTCCTTCCTCGATTCTCTCTCCAATCCTCTCTATTTACGTTGCCATGGGCAGGGGCTCGTCATGGGCGAATCCGCCACCGGGTTAAGTTCTCTTGGAGCCCGGATCGCCCGGCCCGGTTCGCTCCTCCGCACCCGGTTCCGGCAAGCACCGGCGTCCTGCCGTTCTCCCGGCCGGAGCTCCATAAGCCATCCCGACACCGGTCTCGCCCCAGAAACCCGGCGCCCGCGCCACCTTCCTCCCCATGCGGATCTGCTGCCGCCCGTCTCCCCTGCCGGGTTGCCCCTTCTCGCCGTTCCCTCTTTGGGTGCGTCCTCTGTTTTTCCGCCAGCCCAACAGCGGCGCCTTCGCCCGGTCCCCGCCGCGTTGCCCGCCTTGGCCCTTCGTGGTGAGGCCTCGCCCAAGGCAACCCGGGTCCCCCAGCCCTCAACCCAGGACCGGCCGGGCGATGGTGAGGCCCCCAGCGCCCCTCATTTTTCCTGTTGTGGCCCACCGATTTGGCCGTATCATGTTTTTCCCGGATCTCTGAATTTAGCTATTTTTTGTCGGTTTCTGAAAAACCCCTTGCCCATGCATTTAATAACTCCAAGCGGTGCATTGGATTAAAACAAACCTTATATGTAAAATGCTTAGTTTTCATCTAGTTTCATAATATCCAACTTTCATCCATGTTAAAATATTTAAAACGATGTTTGCATTAATTTGCTAAATGCCATGCTAAAATGATTTATTTCATAACTAAATAACCGTAGCTCGGTTTTAAATGTTCTTCATATGTAAATGGGGTGGAAAAATGCCTAGTTTAACATGGTCCACTTTATTTTCCTGTTTAACAACATTAAAATTGTGTTTAGGGCGGAACAGTACCAAATTCGAAATATGGACATGAGGTTTTTCCGGAATTGTTGTTTGTTGTTCCGGCCTCATTTAAACTTGCCTAGTTAGGTAGTTTTCTTATGATTCACCTCTTGCCATGTTTAACAACATTTAATATTGTTGTGTACCTAAACCGAGAGGACTAAATAATTGATGTGGTGTTAAGTCAATATGCAACTTCGTTTATATTGAGCTCCACAATTTGTAGTGTTGTTTGTTCCACTTTGCCATGCCATGCCTCATTAAATCGGACATGCATCATACTTGTTTGTGCATCATGCCATGTTTATGCTTGCGTGTTTACCATGTTGTTTGTTTCTTTCGGTGTTGCCTTAGTTGGTAATGTTTTTGCGATTTGAGGTTGTTCGACTACTCCCGTTCGTCTTCTTCATGGACTCTTTCTTCTTCCTAGCGGGATTTGGGCAAGATGACGCTTCCACGGATCTCACTACTATCATTGCTATGCTAGTTGCTTGCTCTATCGCTACTTTTTACCTATTACCTTTATCAAGCCATCCCATATTGCCATGAACCTCTAACCTTTGACACCATTCCTAGCAAACCATTGATTGGCTATGTTGCTTTTTCAGCCCCTCTTATAGCGTTGCTAGTTTGAAGTTGAAGATTTCTCCATGGTGGACGGATTTTGGTTGGAATATCACAATATCTCTTATATTATTAATGCATCTATATACTTGGTAAAGGGTGGAAGGCTCGGCCTTATGCGTGTTTTGTTCCCTCTTGCGGTTTCCTCTACCGGTGTTATGTTCCCGGATTTTGCGTTCCTAATGCGGTCGGGTGATTTATGGGACCCTCCGCGGTTCGCTTTGAATAAAACTTGTCCAAGGGCCCAACATTGACTTTTACCATTTGCCTCACCACCACCTATTTTTCCCTTGGGGTCGCTCTCTCGAGGTCATCTTTAAATAGCCCCCCGGGCGGTGCTTGTCTAGCGTTTCCAAACTAGAACCGTCGGGACCATTCCTTAACTTGGATTCGTTGGTACCTTCCCGCTTCGCTTATCCGGTGTTGCCCGAGAGCAGATATTGCAGCTCCTATCGGGATTGTCGGGCCATCGGGCGGCTTTCTTGGTCTTGTTTTACCATTGTCGAAATGTCTTGATGTCCGGGATTCCAAATTCGGGTCTTCTGGGGAAGGTCTATTCCTTCGTTGATCGCGGAGCTTGTCATGGGCTAAGTTGGGACACCCCAGGTATAAACTTTTCGAGCCATGGCGGTTATTTGGCGGGATGGGAATTTGTTAATGTCCGGTTGTAGATAACTTGACACGGATCCGAATTAAAATGCATCAACCGGGTGTGGCGTGATGGTCTCTTCTTGGCGGGTCCAAAGTGAACCGGTTTTACGGTTATGTTTGGCGTAAGTAGGGTTGAGGATCACCTCTTGATCATTGCTAGTTGACGGGTTCCGCTTGATTCTCTTCTCGCTCTTATTTCGTTGGTTAGCCACCATACATTGCTTGCCTTGCGAACCTCACCACTTTACCTTTTTTTCCCATTCGCTTTGCTAGTCTTGATACCCATGGTAATGGGATTCTTTGAGTCCCGTGGCTCACGGATACTTCAAAACCAGTTTGCGGTGCCTATGTTCCGAAGGCGGTGGGCAACCAAGCTCAAGGAGGAGCTCGATGAAGATCTTGCCCTTTTGTTGTTTCGTTCTAGTTGATCGTAGTGGAGCCCAATTGGGAATTCGATCGGGGACTTTTTGCATTTGGGGTTCTTCTTTTATTTTGGTTCCGTTGGGACCTTGATTGTATCTGGATGATGTAATGCTTTATTCATGTATTTGTGTGAAGTGGCGATTGTAAGCCAACTATTTCTCTTTCCTTATGTATTACATGGGTTGTGTGAAGATTACCTCACTTGCGACATTGCTTTCAATGGGTTATGCCTCTAAGTGTGCCGACCGTGGGAGATATAGCCCATCGGGCGTTACCTTTACACTTTTATATTTTTGGGACTAACCTACTAGGGGCCCAACCCAAATTGTTGTTTTCTTGCCTATTTCCGTGTTTGAAAAAAGGAATATCAAAGAGTCAAACAGAATAAGCTTGGAGAGTTATTTTTGGAGCGGAAGCAATCCGAGACTTGGGTATCGTCGGGGGAACGAGGAAGCCACGGGCGGGGGGCCTCGGAAATATGCCCTAGAGGCAATAATAAAGTTATTATTTATTTCCTTATATCATGATAAATGTTTATTATTCATGCTAGAATTGTTTAGGAAACATAATACATGTGGAATATATAGACAAAGAGTGTCACTAGTATGCCTCTACTTGACTTGCTTGTTAATCAAAGATGGTTATGTTTCCTAACCATGAACAAAAGTTGTTATTTGATTAACGGGATCACATCATTAGTTGAATGATCTAATTGACATGACCCATTCCGTTAGCTTAGCACCCGTCGTTTAGTATGTTGCTTTGCTTTCTTCATGACTTATACATGTTCCTATGACTATGAGATTATGCAACCTCGTTTGGAAACTTTGTGTGCTACCAAGCGTCTGCGGGCGGGGTGATTATAAAGGTGCCTCTGGTGTCTCCAAAGGTACTTGTTGGGTTGGCGTATTTGAGATTAGGATTTGTCACTCCGAATGTGGAGAGGTATCTCTAGGCCCTCTGGTAATGCACATCACTTAAGCCTTGCAACATTGCAACTAATGAGTTAGTTGGAGATGATGTATTCGAGCAGTAAAGAGACTTGCCGTGCAGATTGAACTAGGTATTGGATACGCGTGAATCTCGGGCAATAACTTCGATGACAAAGGAACAACGTATGTTGTTATCTCGCGATAAAGATCTTCGTAGAATATGTAGGAACCAATATGGGCATCGGTCGCTATTGGTTATTGACGGAGACATGTCTCGGTCATGTCGACTTTTCTCGAACCGTAAATCCGCCAAGGTTTCGATGGTTTATTATGAGTTTATGAGTTTTGATGTACGAAAGGGTTAGTCCCGGATGAGATCGGAGACATGAGGGAGTCTCGAAATGGTGAGGCGTAAAGATCGATATATTGGGCGACTATATTCGGAGTTTGGAAGGTTAGTCATTGGGTTTTTATCGAATTGGGAGTTCAGGGGGAAATATTGGGCCTTATTGGGCCTGGAAGAGGCTGCCAGGGCCCCCCCCTTGCCATGTCCGAATTGGGCTGGGGGCCGCCCCTCCTTCCTTCCCTTCTCTCTTCCCTTCCTAGTCTCCTACTCCTAATACATGGAAGGTCTCCTAGTTGGACTAGGAAGAATCCTACTCCTGGGATGGGGGCGCCATAGTTGAGGGCCCTCCCTCTTCCACTCCTTTATATCGGGCAGGGGTGTTGGGGAACATAGTAATTTCAAAAATTTTCCGCAAAGATCATGGTGATGTATAGCGGAGGGAGAGTGTTGTCTCTACCCTTGGACCGGCGGAATCCCGTGAGGAATTAGTCGTCGATCTCCTCGCGATCCGAGATCCGGGCCGTTACTCCGGCCCCGGTTCTTGACACCGGGCTCGATGGCGTCCCTCGAACTCCGATCCGGAGTGTCGAGGGGAGTTCCGTCGGGCCCGGCGTGGTGCGATCTTGATGTTCTCGGGGAGCCGCCTAAGCGCGATGATATGACCGGTGAAATATGGTGGAAGGGGCACCACACGGCTAAGGGCGATCCGTAGATCAAACTTGTGTGTTCTGGGTGCCTTGCTATATAAAGGAGCAAGGGGGGGGG
>JAHHZJ010010327.1:0-20053 GCA_021437245.1 Aegilops speltoides
GCGAAGCCTGCAGGATGCCACGCTCCTCCACCACCACTGCCTTGTTGTGCTCTTTGCTGGATGAGTCTTCCTCAACCTCTCCTTTCTCCTTGCTGGATCAAGGCATGGGAGGCGTCACGGGTTGTCACGTGTGTTGAGCGGAGGTGCCGTCCGTTCGGCACTAGGATCTCCGGTGATTTGGATCCTGACAGTATGACTCCTTCAACAGATTCTCTTGAGCAGCTTCCTTAGCGATCTACAAGGGTGTGTAGATGCACTCTCCCTTCCCTAGTTGCTGGTTTTCTCCATAGATAGATCTTGGTGACCGCGTAGAAAATTTTGAATTTACGCTTTCACGTTCCCCGCAGTGGCATCATGAGCTAGGTCTATTGCGTAGATTCTTTGCCGCAGTAGAACACAAAAGTAGTTGTGGGCGTTGATTTTTGTTCAATATGCGTTACGTTACTAGTCCAATCTTGTTTACGGTATTGTGGGATGAAGCGGCCGGACCGACCTTACATGTACTCTTCGTGAGGCAGTTCCACCGATTGACATGCACTTGGTTGCATAAGGTGGCTGGCGGGTGCAGTCTCTCCCACTTTAGTCGGAGCGAGGTCGATGAAAAGGGTCCTTATGAAGGGTAAATGGCAATTGACATATTACGTTGTGGTTTTGCGTAGGTAAGCGTTCTTGCTAGAAACCCATAGCAGCCACGTAAAACATGCAAACAACAATTAGAGGGCGTCTAACTTGTTTTTGCGAGGGTATGCTATGTGATGTGATATGGCCAAGAAGAATGTGATGAATGATATGTGATGTATGAGATTGATCATGTTCTTGTAATAGGAATCCGCGACTTGCATGTCGATGAGTATGACAACGGCGGGAACATAGGAGTTGTCTTAATTTGTTGTATGACCTGCGTGTCATTGAACAGCCGTCATGTAATTACTTTACTTTATTGCTAATGGGTAGCCATAGTAGTAGAAGTAATAAGTTGAGGAGACAACTTCGTGAAGACACGATGATGGAGATCATGATGATGGAGATCATGGTGTCATGCGGTGACGATGATGATCATGGAGCCGAAGATGGAGATCAAAAGGAGCAAAATGATATTGGCCATATCATGTCACTATTTGATTGCATGTGATGTTTATCATGTTTATGCATCTTGTTTACTTAGAACAGCGGTAGTAAATAAGATGATCCCTTAACAATTTCAAGAAGTGTTCTCCCTAGCGTACACATTGCTAAAGTTAGTAAGCTTCTAAGCACCCGCGTGATGATGGTGTGATAGATTCTTACGTTCATATACAGCGGGTGTAAGACAGATTTACACATGCTGAAACACTTAGGGTTAACTTAGCGAGCCTAGCATGTACGGACATGGCCTCGGAACACGAGAGACCTGAAAAGGTCGAGCATGAGTCGTATAGAAGATCGATCAACATGAAGATGTTCACCGATGATGACTAGTCCGTCTCCGCGTGATGATGGGACCACGGCCTAGTTGACTCGAATCATGTAATCACTTAGATGACTAGAGGGATGTCTATCTGAGTGGGAGTTCATAAGATGAACTTAATTATCTGAACATAGTCAAAAGATCTTTGCAAATTATGTCATGAAGCTCGCGCTTTAGTTCCTTTGTTTAGATATGTTCCTAGAAAATATAGTTGAAAGTTGATAGTAGCGATTATCGCGATCGGTGAAAGCTTATGTCCTTAATATGCGCTTCGGTCATCTTTGAACCCCTAACGTCGTTTGTGGATGTTGCGAACATCGGACATACTGCGTTTGATAACTACGTGATAGTTCGGTTAAATGGTTTAGAGTTGAGGCACCAAGGCGTTTTGAAATGTCGCGAGAACATATGAGATGTTTGAGGGCTGAAATTGGGATTTCGCAAGTGCCTTACGTCGAAGGTATAAGACCTCCGAGCGATTTTCTTAGCGAGCAAACTAAGGAGAAAAGCTCAATCGTTGAGCTTGTGCTCAGAATGCGAGAGTGCAACAATCACTTGAATCAAGTGGGAGTTGATCTTCCGGATGAGATAGTGATGTTTCTCCAAAGTCATTGCCACCAAGCTGCTAGAGCTTCGTGATGAACTATAACATATCGAGGGATAGATATGATGATCCTTGAGGTATTCACGATGTTTGACACATGAAAGTAGTAATCAAGAAGGAGCATCAATTGTTGATGGTTGGTGAAACCACTAGTTTCAAGAAGGGCAAGAGGCAGAGGATACTTCATGAAGCGGCAAATCAGCTTTGCTGCTCTAGTGAAGAAACCCAAGGTTGAACCCAAACCGAGACTAAGTTACTACTTTATAAGGGAACAACCACTAGGGCGAGAATTACCTAGATACTTGGTAGATGAGAAGAATTGGCAAAGGTCGATAGAAGTATATTGGATATACATTATGTTAATGTGTACTTTACTAGTACTCCTAGTAGCACCAGAATATTAGATACGGTTCGGTTGCTAAGTGTTAGTAACTCGAAATAAAAGCTACGGAATAAGCGGAGACTAGCTAAAGGTGGTTGACGATATGTGTTGGAAGTGTTTCCAAGGTTGATGTGATCAAGCATCGCGCTCCCTCTACCATCGAGATTTGGTGTTTCGTTGAGCATAGACATGATTGGATTATGTCTATCCTTAATCACGGTTATTCATTTAAGGAGAATAATGGTTACTCTATTTATTTGAATAATACCTTCAATGGTCTTGCACCTAAAGGAATGGTTTATTGAATCTCGATCGTAGTGATACACATTTTCATGCCAAAAGATATAAGATAGTAATGATAGTACCACTTACTTGTGGCTTTTGCCATGTAAGTCATATTGGTATAAACGCATGAAGAAGCTCCATGTTGATGGATCTTTGGACTCACTCGTTTTTAAAAGTTTGAGACATCACGAACCATGTCTATTGGTGTATCGCATGAAGAAACTCCATGCGAGATGGATCGTTTGGACTCACTTGATTTTGAATCACTTGAGATATGCAAATCATACCACATGGGCAAGATGACTAAAAAGCCTCGTTTTTCAGTAAAATGGAACAAGATAGCAACTTGTTGGAAGTAACACATTTTGATGTGTGCATTCCAATGAGTCTTTGAGCATCAGATGAATATCGTTATGTTCTTACTTCACAGATGATTTGAGTAGATGTGAGGTATATTTACTTGATGAAACACAAGCCTGAATTATTGAATGGTTCAAGTAATTTCAGTGAAGTTGAAGATCATCGTGACAAGAGGATGAAATGTCTATGATATGATCATAGAGATGAGTATCTGAGTTCTGAGCTTTGGCACACAATTAAGACATTGTGGAAATTGTTTCACAATTAATAGCTTTGGAACACCATAGTGTGATGGTGTGTCGAACATCATAGTTGCACCCTATTGGATATGGTGCATGCCATGATGTCTCTTATCAGATTACCACTATCGTTCATGGGTTAGGCATTAGAGACAACCGCACTCACTTTAATAGGGCACCATGTAATTCCGTTGAGATGACACCATATGAACTATGGTTTGGAGAAACCTAAGTTGTCGTTTCTTAAAAGTTTGGGGCTGCGGCGGCTTATGTGAAAAAAAGTTTCAGGTTGATAAGCTCGAACCCATCGGATAAAATGCATCTTCATAGGACACCCAAAACGGTTGGGTATACCTCCTAACGATCCCCGAAGCAATAGGAGTTGTTTCTTGAATCGGGTCCTTTCTCGAAGAAGTTTGTCTCGAGAAAGTTGAGTGGGAGGATGGTGGAGACTTGATGAGGTTATTGAACCGTCACTTCAACTAGTGTGTAGCGAGGCATGGAAGTTGTTCTGTGGCACCTACACCAATTGAAGTAAAGCTTATGATAGTGATCATGAAGTTTCGGATCAAGTCACTACTACCATACCTCGTGGGGTGACAAGGATGCGTACTACTACAGTGGGTGCAATAATCCTGTCTTGAAGGTCATGTTGCTAGACAACAATGAACCTGCGAGCTATGGAGAAGCGATGGTGGGCCCAAATTCCGACAAATGGTTAGAAGCCATGAAATCTGAGATAGGATCCATGTATCAGAACAAAGCATGGACTTTGGTGGACTTGCCCGATGATCGGCAAGCCATTGAGATAAATGGATCTTTAAGAAGAAGCTGTGATGTCACCGTCTATGAAGCTCGACTTGTGGCGAAGAGTTTTCACAAGTTCAAGGAGTTGACTACGATGAGATTTTCTCATCGTGTGGCGATGCTTAAATCCGTCGGAATCATGTTAGCATTAGTTGCATTTATGAAATCTGGCGGATGGATGTCAAAAGCGAGTTTCCTTACGGTTTAATTGAGGAAAGGTTGTATGTGATACAATCAAAAAGTTTTTATCGATCCTAAGGATGCTAAAAGGTATGCTAGCTCCAGTGATCCTTCTAGGGACTGGAGTAAGCATCTCGGGAGTTGGAATATATGCTTTGATAAGATGATCAAAGATTTTGGGTTTATACAAATTTATGAGAAACTTGTATTTCCAAAGAAGTGAGTGGGGAGCACTATAGAATTTCTGATGAGTATATGTTGTTGACATATTGTTGATCGAAAATGATGTAGAATTTCTAGAAAGCATATAGGGTTATTTGAAAAGTGTTTTCAATGGAAAACTGGATTAAGCTACTTGAACATTGAGCATCAAGATCTATAAGGATAGATCAAAAGCGCTTAATGGTACTTTCAAAATGAGCACATACCTTGACATGATCTTGAAGGTGTTCAAGATGGATCGATCGAAAGAAGGAGTTCTTGCACGATTTGTAAGGTATGAAGTTAAGACTTAAAAGCTTCGACCCGCGGCGGAATAGAGAGAAAGACGAAGGTCGTCCCTATGCTTTGGACATAGGCTCTATAGTATGCTATCTTTGTATGCACTTTGCGGAAGTGTGCCTTGCCATGAGTCGGTCGAGGGGTAAAAGAATGATCCGAGAATGGATCATTGGACAATGATCAAAATTGTCCTTGGAGTAAATAAGGACATGTTTCTCGATTATGGAGGTGATAAAGAGTTAGGTAAAGGGTTACGTCGATGCAAGCTTTAACACCTATCCGAGTGACTCTGAGTAGCAAACCGGATCGTTATAGTGGAGGCGACCATTTGGAATAGCTCCAAGTGGAGCGTGGAAGCAGCATTTACAATATGACCTAGAGATTTGCGAAGTACATACGGATCTGAATGTTGCGGACCACGTTGACTAAAACCTCTCTCACAAGCAAAACATGATCAAACCCCATAACTCATTGAGTCTTAATCACATGATGATGTGAACTAGTTTAATGACACTAGTAAACTCTTTGGATGTTGGTCACATGGCGATGTGACTTGTGGTGTTAATCACATGGCGATGTGAACTAGATTATTGACTCTAGTAGTGCAAGTGGGAGACTGTTGGAAATATGCCTAGAGGCAATAATAAATTAGTTATTATTATATTTCCTTGTTCATGATAATCGTTTATTATCCATGCTATAATTGTATTGATAGGAAACTTCGGATACATGTGTGGATACATAATGACACCATGTCCCTAGTAAGCCTCTAGTTGACTAGCTCGTTGATCAATAGATGGTTACGGTTTCACGACCATGGACATTGGATGTCGTTGATAACGGGATCACATCATTAGGAGAATGATGTGATGGACAAGACAATCCTAAGCATAGCACAAAGATCGTGTAGTTCGTTTGCTAGAGCTTTTCTAATGTCAAGTATCTCTTCCTTAGACCATGAGATTGTGCAACTCCGGATACCGTAGGAATGCTTTGGGTGTATCAAGCGTCTGGCAGTGGCTGGGTGACTATAAAGGTGCACTACAGGTATCTCCGAAAGTGTCACTTGGGTTGACGCGAATCGAGGCTGGGATTTGTCACTCCGTGTAAGCGGAGAGGTATCTCTGGGCCCACTTGGTAGGACATCATCATAATGTGCACAATGTGACCAAGGGGTTGATCACGGGATGATGTGTTCTGGAGCGAGTAAAGAGACTTGCCGGTAGCAGATTGAACAAGGTATCGGTATACTGACGATCGAATCTCGGGCAAGTACAATACCGCTAGACAAAGGGAATTGTATCGCGGATTCGATTGAGTCCTTGACATCCGTGGTTCATCCGATGAGATCATCGTGGAACATGTAGGGCCAACATGGGTATCCGGATCCGCTGTTGTTGTTATTGACGGGAGAAGCGTCTCGGTCATGTCTACATGTCTCCCGAACCGTAGGGTCTACACATAAGGTTCGATGGCGCTAGGGTTATAAAGGAAGTTTGTATGTGGTTGCGAATGTTGTTGGAGTCCGGATGAGATCCGGACGTCGAGGAGGTTCCGAATGGATGGAGGTAAAGATTTATATATGAGAAGTCCTATTTTGGTATCAGGAAAATGTTCGGGATTTTTTGGTATTGTCACCGAGGAAGGTTCTAGAAGGTTCAGTGGGGCTCACCTGCATGGGGACCCATGAACGTGGTGGTGGGGGCAAGGCCCACACCCTGGTCAAAAGCGCATAAGATCCCCCTTAGAAGGAATAAGATCATATCGAGAGGAATAAGATCAAGATCCTAAAAAGGGGGATAAACAATCGATGAGGAAGGAAATGATGGATTTCTTTCCTCCTGTGTAACACCCCAATGGACTTGGAGGGCAAGAAACCAGCCCCTCACCCCTATATATAGTGGGGAGGCGCATGGGAGCTTAACACGAAGATGCAGCGCAGCCCTCCCCTCTCCCAAGTCCTCCTCCTCTCATGGTGCTTGGCGAAGCCTGCAGGATGCCACGCTCCTCCACCACCACCAGCCGTTGTGCTGCTGCTGGATGGAGTCTTCCTCAACCTCTCCCTCTCTCCTTGCTGGATCAAGGCATGGGAGGCGTCACGGGTTGTGCGTGTGTTGAACCGCGGAGGTGCCGTCCGTTCAAACTCTAGGATCTCGGTGATTTGGATCACGATGAGTAAACTCCTTCAACCCCGTTCTCTTGAGCAACTTCGGCTTGCGATCTTCAAGGGTATGTAGATGCACTCTCCTTTTCCTCGTTGCTGGTTTCTCCATAGATAGATCTTGGTGACGTGTAGGAAAATTTTGAATTTCTGCTCGTTCCCCATCGGGTATCGTCGAGGCACTCTACCCGCACTTTATCACCTTCGTCCATGCCCTCCCAATGTTGTCGGAACTGCTCCTATTGGGCCTTGATGGGGCTGGGCTTCTTCGAACACCCCTTTTCCCTCGTCACCTCCGGTAAAGCTCCTAAGAGGCAGGGACAAGAAAGGATACTGGGGCACTTATCTTTTTCAATCTAAAATATGTGAGCATTTGCCAAACTTTTAGTTTCAAATATGTAACCTCTTCTATCCATATTTGCTCATAAGCTCTGTACTCATTTATCCGCATATTAATGAAAAAAGATGGTCTTGTTAGGGCACTTGTGCATGTATCATATCCATGCAGCGGAGGAAACGTCTATACTTTTAGGTAAACAAGTTTCTTGACAAGCTATCCTGCCAGGCGGCTTCCATTTGTTGCTTTGCAGGCTAGGCCCATTGTATCCAACTACAAAGGGGACCGACCCTCGTCGAACCTTCTCCGAGCAGAACCACTCGACCATCTCGACCAAAGCAATGTTTGACTCGAGAGAATGGGAGCACAAATGTTTGAAGGTGGCTGAGGTTTCTCTATGCAAGTTTCCTTCTTACATAGACATGTATGGATGAGAGGAACTTATCTGTTTAACTTAGCGAGGACTCACATGTAGCTCATTTCTGTTCCTTCTTTTAGGGATCAAATCCTTTGTAAAGAGCCCTGCAGTTAGTGCATAGGAAACAGCATAACATATGACCTCATCTACATGATCGGCATGTTCATTTTATGCTATACATGCATGCAAAGTTTTTGGCCCCCCAGTGCCCGTTTTTATTAGCCGGTGCTCGAGGGTTTGCGCTGGCTTTGTACAAAAGGGTTACATGTGCATCAAGAAGAGCTTGTACAAAAGGGTGGTTCTTGCAGGCGAGCCCAACAACCGCGTATCTGGGGGTAGAACTTACGAAGATGCTCAATGTTCCATGAGTTTTGCAAGCTGAATGCCATCTTGATCTCAGACAGACAGCGCCTTTGGTGCGGTGACTCGTAATACCGATAAGGGCCTTCCACTTTAGGCGTCGACTTGTTTGCACCCTTGGCGGACTAGGTATGTCTATGGACTAGGTGCGCCTTCCTCAAACTCCGGGCATGAACCTGCGAGGCTGCGAGAGTGACGCGGGCTTGCTAATAATGATGCAGCATGCGGCAGGCGGAGATGTGTCCGCGCCAAATATGCCATCTGTCTAAGATGAACTCGAAGGTCCCACTAAGGATAGAACCGCATATTGAAGGCGCTTTTCAAGGTGGATATAATTGCATCGTACCATATAGAACCCACTTGAGGATACATACAAAGGCATACATCGCTACATGAGACATATCAAACATCAAACAGAAGAGCAACATCCGACTATGGATGAGATCAAACGAAAAACACAAACAACATCCACCCTTCTAGCCCAGGCTGCCGACCAGAAACCTATCCCCTGATCGAAGAAGAAGAAGCAGAAGAATAACTCCAAAACAAGCAAATGTCGCTCTCGCATCAAATCATCACATTACCTGTACCTGCAACTATTGAGTAATCTGTGAGCCATGATGACTCAGCAATCCCATTACCATGGGGATAAAGACTAGCAATGCTTAATGCGTATGAAAAGGTTAAGTGGTGAGGCTACAACAAGCACTAAACATTTGTATGTTGGCTACTTCACAGTACAAGAATAAGAAGAAGAAACTACATATAACCATCACAACTAGTAATGATCAATAAGTGATCTGAACTACTTACGAGTCAAACATAACTCCACCGTGTTCTCTTGTCAAACTTACTACAAAAGGGGCAGTCCACGGTTACTCACTTGCGGTTGGTGTGCTTTATTTTGGATCTGGTGTCAAGTTCTCTACAAGCGGATATTGTAATTTTCCATACGCCACATAACCACGAGCGGCTCTCAAAATATTAAACCCAGCAGGGTGTCCCCACTTAGTCCATGACAAACACTTTCCTTGATCCATGAGGCAGGCCGTCCATCTCGAGACAACCCGATCAAACTTGGAATCCCGATGCCCAAGATATTTCGGCGATGGTAAACAAAAACCAGCAAAGACCCTCTGACGTGCAGAGCACCTTGATAGGGCAGCGTATGTCATCTCGGAACCATGATCGGATGGGACAAGCTCCGAGTAAAACCAATCCCGAGTTTCCCTATGGTGGCCCGCATGAACTGCCTAGTTTGGACCAACACTCATGAGAACAGCTGGCCGGTTGTTGATTAATTATCCTCGAGTCCAGAAAAGTCCCTATGCAAGTTTGGGTTGTTATTAGGCAAATGGTAAAACCAAAGTTGGGCCATGCTAGAAGAGTTTTATTCAATGTGAACTATCAAGGCCCATAAACCCTGGCGTCTTAGGAACACAAAATTAAGGAACATAACATCGGTGTGTGGCCGAAACTAAAGGCGACAAGAGTGGAACAAAACACAACAAAAGGCCAAGCCTTCCACCCTTTACCAAGTATATATATATATATATATATGCATTAATTAAATAAGAATCTGCTCACTACTGAGGAAAAGCCTATACAAAATAACTTCATTGCTGCTAACTAGCGATGGCGGCGATCCCGAAACTACCTACGCGATACAAATATAACGATGGCGCGTCAGCTAAAAAGGCAGCGGCTGCTGCTATAATTCTGAGGCTGCCTTGAAACTAGTTATAGACAGCAGCGTTAACCGACACGCGCTACGCTACTTAGCATAATAGCAGCGCCTTTCCTGACAAGCGCTCTTGCTAAGTTTCCTAAAAATTTAGTCCCACCTCGCTCCGTGAAGAGTTTATACCTTAAATATGTTACTTCTCACACTTTGACAAGCACTTGATCTTCATTGAACTCTATGTAGAATTTGTGGCTGCAATATGAGTCCTCCACATTCCTAAACGGCGAGGACTCATATTGTCGAATCAGATTGTACACAAAAGATCGTGATGATCAATGTGTATTGCATCTTGACATATAGCGATGGCGCTTTATCTTGAAAAGTGCTCTGCTAGATATCTTAGCGATGGCGCATTTTCTTGAAAGGCGCTCTTTGCTAAGCCATCTGTCATGCGTGATGGGTGGCCTTGGCACCTATGGGGCGGGGCCCCTTCGTGTGTTGTCGAGGCGGAGGCGGAGAGCAGATCGGCGATGCCTGGATTTTACCCAGCCGGGCGCGATGGTGCGTAAACCCTCTTTGCTGCATTGTGTTGTATTGTGTTGAGAGCTTGAAGAACTACGATGGTAGCTACCAGGCGTGGGGTGCAAATGAATCCAACCCGTGAGGTGAATGTGAATCGGAACCCCCTCTCGTTGTGCATGGGCCTCCTTTTATAGGGCAGGGTCGCTGACAGGTGTCAGCGTGAGTAGAGGGTAAGCGTAAAGAGGTGGTAGTTGGAGCGGTCTTGAGAACGTGCACTCGGTGATTGAGCGATGGATTCTACCTACTTTTTGTGAGAGGGACAAGAGCATTAAATGCCGTCGCCGTCGCCCCAAAGCTCCGCCATTGCGTCTCCGTTTGCCACGGCGGCGAAGCCACCACCGTGGAGTGCCGCCTCCTCATAAGCCTGACACATGCCAGCGTCTCTGGAAGGCTGGAGGCGGCGTGGGCAGATGGTGGGCCAGCGGGCACGTAGCATAGCTCTCCGGCAAGCATCTTGCGGGGTCTTGATCTTCTTGGGCAGGGGCTTGTCGGGCTCTATGACTTGCCGCTCGGGTCCTCGCCGGGCGCGCATGGCGCGGCGTGTCTTACGTGGTGTGATCTTCTAGTCTTCCCGGCAGGCTCCTCTCGCCGGGGATCTGCAAGGAGTGATGTAGTCTTGGGCTTGGAATGGCCTTCGGCAAGCTCCTCTTGCGGGGTCTTAACTCTGTCTTGTACACTTTGTTCTTGAATGGCTTGGCGTGGAGCGGAGATGGTCTCGGCAAGCATTTGAGGATCTAGCTGCAGGGAGCCTCGGCTGTCCGTGCACAAGTTAGAAGTCTTGGGTACCTCTACCTTAATACACCAGCAGAACCCGAACTGGGCCATGGTCTGCGCCAGCTTGGGCCAGGCCCAAGGCAATCTGCAGACATCGAGGGCCTGGCAGCGAATCTTCTTTGCATCTGTCGCCTCCCCTCCCTTAGCAGCGCGTCGATTCTTGGCGTCGTGGAGGCGTGGTGGCGCATGCAGCCTTCGTCCACCCGTGATCGTGGCAGGCCGGGTCGCTTCACCCGTCGCTCTGGCTCGCTTTTGCATGCAGCCCTCATGCAGCAGGGGTGGCGGCAGAGTGGGAGACAGAGTCCGGAATGGAGGCAATCGGCCCGCTCCTGGCCTTCCCTTCTGATTGGTGGCCAGGCGGTTGAGCCCACCTCGCCTCTTTAAAAAGGCGGAAGAAGCAATGGCCACACTCATCCACTTCTCCTTTCATCTTCATCTTCGCTCTTCGCCACCATGGAAGGAGGAACCCGGCTCTTGACGATGTGGCCTGGGTCGCTTCGCAGCGCACCATTCCCCATCCTGCTCCGTGGCGGGGAACACGGAAGGAAGGAGGCGTGGCGATCGAGGCGGCGTGGCAGGTCGAGAGGCGGTGTGGTGAGGCCTCCCGTCTCCTCCGGCGTCTCGACCCTGGCGGTCCACCGGAGATGACCCACAGGGTTCTTCGCCGAGCCGTTCGGGCGCCTCGTCGTCGCCTCCGTTTACCGGCCCGTTCGCGGGCCTTGATGGGGCGGATCCGCCCGGCGTGATGGAGCTACGCATGAGGGCTGCGGGATCAGCGGCACTTTCGGGTGAGTGTCGTGTCCCCAGCCCAGCGTGATGTTCTTCGACCGAGGTGGAAGGCGTTCGCCGGATCCATAAGCTTGGCGGGGTTCACCCTCCATTTCAAGTTATTGGATGGTGACCTCCTCGTCAAGGTCTTGGCGACTATGGAACCCGGAGTGCTGTTGTGTGGACAGCTCCTCGGATAGCGAGGCTCCTCCCGAAAGTAGCGAGGAGGAGGCGGCAGCTGAGGGATGGCGGGCCCGACTGGCGTCGGACACCGCTGCCTCGCGCCCAGCAACCCCATCTTCAGGTTGCGGCCTCCTGGCTCCGGGGCCGTCTCCTTGGGCGGTTGGTAGGCGGCAGAGAGGAAGAGGGGAGTGGCGGCAATGCCGTCGTCGCACCAGTGGTAGTAGCCAGGCGTCTTGGCGTCCACTACCCGTCTTCAAGCTACGCCTCAACGCCGTCTCCGCCAAGCTCTGGCCGGCCCAGGGGTGTTCTCTTGGGTCTTGGCGCCGTGGCTCTCCATGGAGCTTGGTTTGTCGGCCCGGCTCGGGCATCACGTTCCCCATGCCGTCTATGCGCAGCTCCTGCGGCGGCAGCGTCGTCACCGCCCATACGCTCTTCTAGGCGCTCCTTCGCCCTTTCCCCGACAAGCTCCTCTTGCAGGGGTCTCCTCTCACAAGCTTATCTTGCAGGGGCTCTGTGACCTACCTCTGAACTCCTGAGCGAGAGAAAGCAGGAGAGGGATCCGGGCACCTTATCTTTTCAAATTGTAAGCCCTCGGGCATTTAGCTGCATTTAGAACTTGTAATCCTCTCTATCATGTTTTCATCCTCTATGGACTTGTACTAAATTGGATGTTTTTAATGAAAAAGAAGGAAAGCTTGCGGATGAGTCTTTTACTTATTGCGTGCCTTGTATGTTCTTACGCTATCGGGAGCTTGCAGGGCGAACACGCTTAGCGACCGGGACAGCCATTTGGTGGTGTCGCTTCGGCAAGCAACCTTGCGGGCGATTCAGCGTCTACCTGCTGAGCGGGCTCGGAAACAAGATAGAGGTGCAGCGGCACACTCGGGTTTGTTGGCGGACTCGGAAACAAACCAGAAATCATAGCCCAGGCCGCGGCTCCTCCCGTCTGAGTTTTACAAGACACGATCATTCAAAAGCGATCCGCATCTCGGTCCATGAGAGGATGCATGATGAGGATGAAAAACTTATCTGAAATCGCAGCCCGGCAACACTAGCTTGCGGAGGCGAATCTCGATGCTGCAGGCCCAGTGAGCTGGCTACGCGAAGAACCTTGGCATCGCGGCCCAGCGACCACGGCTTGCGGGCCCAGTCTTAGTGTGATCTTTTAGTTCCTCCTTGTTGCTGCAATTTTAGCCATGAAAATAGCTGAGGTAGATATGCAATTGCTCCAGCGCGTGTATGTGCATGTGTATATAAATCTTGACTAGGCAATACGATGCAGGCTTTGTCCCGTATGTTTGTACTCACTCTTGGGGAGCTTGCCGGGCGAACAACGCTTGCGGGACAGCCAGTGGTGGTGTCGCTTCGGCAAGCAACCTTGTCGGGCGATTCACGCAACGCTGGCGTGGCTCGGAAGCAAGATAAGGTGCTGACACACTTGTGTTTATTAAGCGGACTCGGAAACAAAACAAGTCACATAGCAGACCCTGACTTGGCTCCTCTTGTGCCCAAGTCTCTCATCGGATGACATTTCACGGCATGGCTCGCCACGTTATACCCCTGCCCTACACCCTTTGTGTGCTTCCACCCTCGCTTCTAGGTAACTTGCGGTGCTCAACACGCTTCTTGAGTGCGGAACATCGGCAGCCAGCTTTGGTATCGCCTCCGGCAAGCAACCTTCATGTCTCTGCATGGCCTTAACTTGTTGGCGGACTCGAGAAAGCAAGCGAGGCGCGAAGCGCGCGACTCACTCTTAACTTCGTTGAGTGTGTTGAAACAAAGCAAAGTGCGACCATCCCACGGCGGGCTCCTCGCGCCGAGTTTACGTGTACAAAGGGCCAGACGCGAGGATATAACATATAAAAGTATGAAATTAAAGTGCTCTGCACGAAGGCTCGGCGACTTAGCTTCTCTTCTTCCTTGCTCGCTGGTGGAGCCCAATGGTGTGTCCTTGGCGGCAGCCCAGCACTCCGGGGCGCGTTTGGGGCCGAACACCAAAAGCTGTCCCATGGGCTTCTGCGCCCAGTGCGCTTGTCGGATGGAGCACGAGCCGTCCTTGCGGACTTAGAGCTCGATGGTAGCGCGCCAGCGACATCGTAGCACTCGGGATAGGCGCCGGGGCGAGGAGGAGGGAGGCGGCGGTGCGAGGCGGATATACTGGGTCCCTAACAATGTTAGGGGCGAACCTGCCTCGACCTTTTCGCTTTACTCACGCATGGGCGGCGGTCAAGGCGTCATGACCCCCTTTTTGCTCCGGTGTGATTCCACCTCTCGTGGTATGGCGCCCGTGAACTGCTATATCTTTGGGGCGGGCGTAGATCTCTGGAGGCAGCGCGGTGTCCTCAGATCAGTCCCCAGATCTGCGGCACCGCGGCGCCCTCGCCGGTGTCCACTCTTCCACGGCGTCTCCTCCGCGCGGCAGCTCCGGTGGCGGCGGGGAAAACGGAGATAGTGCGACCCTCGGCTCGTCTTGGGGCCATGGCGCGATTGTCGATGAAACATTGTGGCTGGAGAGGTTGATGAAAAGCAGCGCGCGAGCATCGGATCATCCGCACAACCTCGGCGCCCCTACCGGCGAAGATGTCATGTGCGATGGGTGGCCTTGGCACCTATGGGGCAGGGCCCCGTGTGTTGATGCGAGGCGGAGGCGCGGAGGCAGATCCCGAGCGATGCAGGATTTTACCCGGCTCGGGCGCGATGAGTCGCGTAAAACTTTGCATTGTATGTTGTATTGTGTTCGGGGGCTTGAAGAACTACGGTGGCTACCGGGCGTGGGGTGCAAATGAATCCAACCCGCGAGTGGTGAATGATCGGAACCCCCTCGTTGTGCATGGGCCTCCTTTTATAGGGCAAGGGGTCACAAGCGAGTGTCAGCGTGGTAGAGGGTAAGCGTAAAGAGGTGGTAGTTGGAGCGATGCGGGAGCAGTGCAGCTACGATTAGCTTGAGCAGTGGATTCTACCTACTTTTGTGAGAGGGACAAGGCATTAAATGCCCGTGCCGTCGCCCCAAAGCTCCGCCATTGCGTCTCGTTTGCCAGGCGGAAGCCACCACCGGAGTGCCACCGCACTCCTCATGCACCAGACCACCACGCCAGCGTCTCTGGAGAAAATTTGGAGGCGGCGTGTGGGCAGATGGCTGGGCGGGCAGCGTGGCATGCTCTCCCGGCAAGCATCTTGCGGGGTCTTGATCTTGCGGGCCAGGGGCGCTCGGGCTCTATGACTTACCGCTCCCAGGTCCTCGCCCAGGGGCAGCGCGCATGGCGCGGGCGTGTCTTACGTGGTGTGATCTTCTAGTCTTCGGCGAGCTCCTCTCGCAGGGGATGCTGCAGGAGTGATGTAGTCTTGGGCTTGGAATGGCCTTCCGGCAAGCTCCTCTTGCGGGGTCTTGGCTTTGTCTTGTACACTTTGTTCTTGAATGGCTTGGCGTGGGCGGAGATGGTCTCGGCAAGCATTTGAGATCTAGGCTGCAGGGGGAGCCTCGGTGTCAGGTACACAAGTTAAGAATCTTGGGGTACCTCTACCTTGAATACCGACACCATCCATCTCCTGATCTCCTCCTTCGGATCCTCACACACAACCACAAATTCTCTCTGCCTTGGCGCCCCATGCGTCGCCCTCTCCTCCAGCCTTGTCTGCCTGCAACGCCCCATTGCCGCTCCTTAAATGCTGCGCATGGCAGCGTCACCTCCTCTCCTTGCTGGACTCGGTGCCCGGCTGTCGTGTGTACTAAGGTGAGGTGCCTGGTACCCCAACATGCAAGGCAGTGACTCCATAGCTAGATCCATCAAATGCTTGCGGAGACCATCTCCGCTCCACACAAGCCATTCAGAACAAAGTATATAAGATAGAAGCTCAAGACCCGGCAGAGGGCTTGCAGGAGAGGCCAATCGGGCTCAAGGCTGTCACTCTACAGATCCCAGCGAGAGGGCTCGTCGGGAGGACTAGAAGATCATATCACTGAAGACACGCCTCGGCGCGCCTTCCAGCGAGACCGAGGGCTGACAAGTCAGGCTGACTCGCTCCCGGCCAGCAGATCAAGACCCGACAGGCGCTTGCGGGAGAATATCTCGTGCCCTCCAGCTCATGCCTTGCAACGTCGCCTCAGCCTTCAGAATGGCGGATGGTATGCTACATGAGGAATGCGGTGGCACTCCGATGGTAACCGCGCCAAGTGGCGAAAGGCATAATGGCGGGAGCTTTTTGAAGCGGCAGCTGACAGGCATTTATCCTCCTTCATCAAAAGTAGGTAAGCTCTTTGTAGCTGCCTTGTTCCTTGTTCCAACTACCACCTCTTTACGTTTTACCCTCTACCTCGCGTTGACACTGTCGGTGACCCTTGCCCTATAAAGAGGCCCATGCACAACGTGGGGGTTCGAGGGCTGACTACTCGCGAGGATCATTCGCCACTCGCGTGAAGGTTGAACCCAGCAACTCTAGCGCTGAGATTCGGCGGTTCACACACCACTCCACCGTTTGCTCGCATTCTTGAGCAAGATCTAATACAACACAATGCAGCGATAGGGTTTCACGCGACCATCAGCGAGCTGGTAAAATCCCGTGCGTCATGCGATGCTCTCCCGCAGCCTCCGCCCCGTACCCGAACACGAAGGGCCCGGCCCCATAGGTGCAGCGCCACCCATCGGCGCGACATCTCTGGCGCCCGGTAGAGAGCGTCGAGGTTCTTGAACGATCGGCGTTGGCCATGCGCTCTTCATCAACCTCTCCCGGCTATCGGCTTCGCCGACAACTCGCCATGGCCCGGCGAAAGCCGAGGTGGCGGACCCATCTCCGTCTTCCCGCCTCCACGGAACCAGCGGCGAGCGGAGAGCGCCCGGTGGAAGGGTGAACCAGCGAGGCGCTCGCGGTGCCACGAATCGAGGGCGGGCGGAGGACCCACGCCTCGGCCTCCGTAGATCCACGTCCATCTCGGCGCCACAGCGACCCAGCAGCGCCATACCGCGGAGAGTGGTATCCGCTTGTTGGAAACGAGACACGTCGGAGAGCTGCGAAGATATTCCGGACCCCCGTCCGGACAGGCAAAACAAAAGCGCCGGGGCGAGACACACTCCTTAACAACGCCGAAGCCAAGCGCGTCCGCTCCCCGCCGCTCGCTCGCCCCTCCACTCCTGCGGACGCTCGAGAAGTGCAAATGCTCCTCGACTTCCCTCCGGCGGCGGACAAGGTGAGGCCGGAGGGCTACCATCGAGCACAGTCGCCTTCGCCACAACGACCGTCGGCAACTGCGGCTTCGCTGCATGATATGCGGGGAAAAGCGAAAACTGCGGTGACAAGACGCCCGGGGTGCAACTACCGTGCACTCCCCTTGTGAAGCAACCGCCGCCCGAACACCGCGCCGGCAGCGGCTCCACGGCATCGTCGGACCAGCAGGCTCGTCGAGATCAACGTCGAGTCCTCGGCAATGGCGGCAGAAGATGCGGACCACGATCGGCGTCGCCGGAGACTTCGGCGACAATCGATCCGAAGCTGAACCTGTCGAAATCGCCGCCCGGCGAGCAGAGCGACTTACCGTCTGCGGCGAGCTGCCGCGTTCACCCGTGAAGCTGCGGCGCGTCGATGGCCTAGCATGAAAAACTTCAAGCCCGGCGTGCGGGAAAATGCGGCGGCAAGACACACCTCGGAGTTTCTCGGTATCTACACCATCGCGGTGCGAGGCTGCGAAGCGCTGACGAGAAGATTCGGCGAACTACTTCCGCTCGTGCTTAGGCGAGCGTTCGTTCTTGGCTTATGCACTTGCGGGCTCCATTTCCTCTTAGGCGGATCTTTGTCATCAGTTTGTTGGTGCCTTCTTTGGGGCCTAAACCCGACCAGAAAGTGATCTCCACATTTTGGCCCGAAGGAAGGAGAATCCCTGCGCAAGTACATCAGCGCTTCAGCCGTGTGCAACACAACATCGGTCCACCCTGCGCGGTTATCGGCGCGTTCCACGAAACGTGCGTAACGCCGCATGCGTGAAGAGATGGCGATGACCAAGATCCGGGATGTCGTGAGCTTTATGCCTGGCTGATAAATGCGCCTTGCAGCGGAAGAGGAGAGCTTCCGGGGAGGATCTTTGGCGCGAGAGGGCGACTCCGGCAGCGTCGCCCGGCAAGCGCCGGCGGCAGGTCTTCGAGAAGAAGAACAAGGAACAGGTGCTTGCCGTCGAAAAGTCCGGCAGAAGCTCCCGCCAAGCAAACACGGGTTGGCGGTTCGGCAAGGAGCTTGCCCTAGTGGCGGCAACCGACAAGCGAGGCGCCCCGGCAAGCAATCTTGCAAAATCCACCGCACCAAAGGCCACGACCTCTACAACTGCAAGCGTCGATTATCTCGTCGGCGCGAAAGCTAATCTGGAGCGCGACAAGGAGAGGGCCCAAGGTGGCGGAGAGAACCGAGCAAGCGGCCGTTAAATCGGTCGGGAGGACCTCCGGCAAGGCCAAGCGGCGACAAGGTGATCGACCTTCTCGGACGCGACAAGGATGAAGAAAGGCGGCGAAGGGGCGTGGAGGATGAGGGCGCGAGTGAGCGAGGAATTTCAGAAGGCACGGAGGTCTGTGCGTTGGCGGTGGCGCTCGCTACACACCTCTCACGCCAACTAAGCGGTGGAGCGCGTGAGGTGAATCGGCGAGCCGCCCATGGAATCCGCGAGACTCCTCAAATGGTCAACCGCCCATCATTTTCGATCTTGAGGATCACCCGACCGCACCACGCGGTCGGTGCCTACGATCTTGGTCTCGCCCACCATCCGCAACCTCAAAGGTCACCAAGATGTTGGTCGCGGCGGGGCGGGCTGAACGATTTCCTCTGCGTGATCAAGAAACTCCAAATCCGGATAGCGAGCTCGAAGAGCCGGCCCCTTCAAGGAATCAACCGGGGAGGAGCAGGCCCAAGGAAAAATCACCTTGCGGTGACCTTTGGCGGGAGGTCAACTTCGAGGACCGGCGCGTTACTTTCGGCGTTGCCGATATTCGTTGCCATGCATGGGATACTCGGGCGTCCCCTCGCCAAGTTCATGGCGGCTTCCCGTACGCCTACAGCGTGCTCAAGATGCGGGTCGATAAGCGTCATCATCTGTCGGCGACAAGAAAAGGCGGCTTATCTGCACCGACCAGATTTACCGGGATGCGACGCGGCGGCCGACAGGATGCACTTGCGCTGAAGTTCCCAAAGGAAAAAAGGCGAAGACCAAATCGGCAAGCGCTCCGGGGCCCCTCCGCACTGCACCCCGGTGTTCGCTGCTAGCGAGGGCGCCCGTCGAGCTCCGGCAGAGATAAAAGGGATGGCTGCTCGCCGGCAACCAGAAGGTGTCCGCCAAGGAGGGCGGCCTGGTGGTACCTTCACCATCCGATGCCGCGGCAACGACAAATAGGAAGCGGCTCGTTGCTTTCCTGCGGGCGAATGTCGATGTGTTTGCATGGCACCATCGACATCGGTGTTCAGGAGTAATTGAGCACAAGCTTGCCGTTTGCCCCCATGCGCGGCCCGTCAAGCAAAAAGTGAGAAACAAGCCGTGGAGCGCCAAGAGTTCATCAATGAAGAAATCAAGAAACTAGAGGCAGCAGGCCTAGTCGGTGTGATCCATCCGGCGTGGCTAGCAAACCCGGTTGATCGTGCGCCAAGGCCAATGGGAAATGGAGACTATGTATTGACTTCAGCGATGTGAATAAAGCATGTCCCAAGGATCCGTTCCCTTGCGGCGCATCGACAGGTGTTGACTCCTTTGCGGATGTGAGCTACTCTGCTTTCTTGATGCGTGCTCGGGCTATCACCGGATCTTCATGGCCAAAGAAGATGAAGAAAACTGCGTTATCACTCCATGTGGCACCTATTGCTTCATCGCATGCCATTTGGGCTGAAGAATGCGGGTCACGTTCGGGTAGTGTATACTGCTTTTGAGCCCGATCCAAATGTAAAGCTTACATGGATGACATCGTGGTGAAGAGCAAAACAAGATACTGATTCAAGATTTGAAAGACATTCGGAAATC
>JAHHZJ010010336.1:0-17930 GCA_021437245.1 Aegilops speltoides
ACCTCGGGTTCCACCTCCTTGATTTCACCCCAATGTTGTCTGACCATGGCGGTTTCGCATCTCTGTGAAAACTTTGTAGATCCACCAAGCGTAGCCCTTTTCGCCACTACTTCATGCCCGGGTGAGAGAGAGCCCTTATCCGGCGGGATCGCTTTGGATCTCGAGGCAGTAAGAAGGAGGCGTATCTAGAGGAGCTCCGCAAATGGGAGGTGGAGAAGCGAGAATGGTGCTGGATCGTCGAGGAGAACCGCAGCCATTCACCACCTGCGCCAAGCCCGAGTGGTCTTGTGGCCGGGATTGGGCGCCATGGCGCGGGACGGCGACAAGTGAAGATCGCCACCACCGGATCTTGCGTCTCGGGCTTGCGGAGCTCCTTTGTAGCGTAGTCATGGATTTTCTTCGCCGCCGCGCTATCCCCTGCAAGAGGATGAGACCACTTTGGGAGTTGAGGTCGGCGGATGTCATGAGGCTGCGCCGGGCCTCAACTTCAATTTCTTGTCTTTGGAATTGGGCCGCGATGCTCAAGGAGCTGTTCAAGCCTGCCTGAGCATCCAGTGGTTCAGATTGCGGCGGGTGTCGTTGGGACTACGCCTGCCTTAGCCAAGCCAGGGCACCTCTCCTCCGCCTCGTCGCGCACGAAGGTGGGCGACTTCGACTTCTCGCACTCAACTCCGGCGAGGAAGAAGAGGAGTAAGCCTCTTTGTTGTATTTGTAGTTCTTGATTTCTTGTTGTCTTTGTCTTGTATCTGATCTGCTTTACTCTGGCTGTTTCCTTTTGGGACCAGGCCCGAAGGGCGAAGAGCCAAGGCTCGGTGATTGTCATCGAGGGCAGAGCCCACCGCTGACAGGCGCGCCGAGACCACTATGCGGACCGACAACTACTCCCGGAGCAGCCCCAGGTAAGTATATGGTTTACTTCTCTGTTGGTGCGCATAGATGTTCTTTCCTTTGTTGACATCATTTGTTGGTTTGCTTGTGTAGGAAGCGAACAGCCTCACCAAAACCTCTGAAGCCGCCCACGAGATGATATCTGCCGACTCGCGCCAAGGGAGGATTCCCGACAAGGGCGTTCTCGAGCAAGGGAGAAGTCCGACAAGGAGGAGTCTCGACAAGGGAGGAGTCTCCGCAAGGGGCAGCACCAGCGATCCCGTTAAGCGGAGCCATGGTGTAGATCGTCTGAGTAATCCCTTGCTGAAACTTCCCTTGGGTTCTTCTTTTGATTGTCTTTTGGATATTTGCTTGACTCTTCTCCCTCTTACGTCCTGAGATCCACCTTCCACGGGCGATGGAGCCGAGGCCGCGGGGAAAACGTCTTGGACAATCTTGTCGGCCTCGCCGCAAGAAGAGGCCGGCAGATGATCCCTTGGGAAAGGCGCCAAGGCTCTTTGGCGCGGAGGCTGCCGAGGTCCGTGATCTGCCAGCGACCACGAGGCGCGGAGCGCGCAGGTGCTCCCGACCCGATCCCTCACTGTGGGCCTTGGCCGGGCCGAAAGCCCAGGCGCCTACTTGAAGGCGGCGGCGGTGTCTTCATCAAGCTCCTTGGGCTTCAAGCTCGGCGCGTCGAAGGAAGTTTTTGAGAAGTGCTCGCCTCCATTGGGTTGACTGTCTAGCGCCAAGCAGCGACGGCGAACTGAGGAGAACAGCTGCTGCGAGGCTCTATGTCATCTCGCACCGACAAGCCAAGATGGAGTCTCGGGAAGCGCTTGTCAGCCAGGTGGGAGTAGATATTGAGAAGCATCGGAGGAGCTCAGTCGCACGGAAGCCCTCAATCCATTGCTGAGTAAGCGCCTAGCAAGCCGGAGCGGAATGAAGGAAATATGCCCTAGAGGCAATAATAAAGTTATTATTTATTTCCTTATTTCATGATAAATGTCTATTATTCATGCTAGAATTGTATTAACGAAACATAATACATGTGTGAATATATAGACAAGCAGTGTCACTAGTATGCCTCTACTTGACTAGCTTGTTAATCAAAGATGGTTATGTTTCCTAACCATGAACAAAGAGTTGTTATTTGATTAACGGATCACATCATTAGTTGAATGATCGATTGACATGACCCATTCCGTTAGCTTAGCACCCGATCGTTTAGTATGTTGCTATTGCTTTCTTCATGACTTATACATGTTCCTATGACTATGAGATTATGCAACTCCGTTTGCGGAGGAACACTTTGGGTACTACCAAGCGTCTAGCATAGCGGGTGATTATAAAGAGTACTACAGGTGTCTCTAAAGGCGATGTTGGGTTGGCGTATTGAGATTAGGATTTGTCACTCCGATTGTCGGAGAGGTATTCTGGGCCCTCTCGGTAATGCACATCACTTAAGCCTTGCAAGCATTACAACTAATGAGTTAGTTGCGAGATGATGTATTACGGACGAGTAAAGAGACTTGCGTAGCGAGATTGAACTAGGTATTGGATACGCGATCGAATCTCGGGCAAATAACATACCGATGACAAAGGAACAAGCGTATGTTGTTATGCGGTTTGACCGATAAAGATCTTAGTAGAATATGTAGGAGCCAATATGGGCATCCAGGTCCGCTATTGGTTATTGACCAGAATAGTTCTAGGTCATGTCTACATAGTTCTCGAACCGTAGATCCTGCAGCAAGGTTTCCATAGCGGTTATATTATGAGTTTTGTATTTTGATGTACGAAGAAGTTGAGTCCGGATATGATCACGACATGACGAGTCTCGAAATGGTCGAGACATAAAGATTGATATATTGGAAGCCTATATTTGGAGTTGGAATGGTTCAAGTGAAATCGGAAATTTACGAATCAGCGGAGGTTACGGAACCCCAGGGAACTTAATGGGCCATAGTGGGCCTTAGGGAAAAAGGAGAAAGGGCTGCCCTAGGGCTGGCGGCCTCCCTCTCCCTAGTCCTATTAGGACTAGGAGAGGTGTGACCCCTCTCCCTCTTCCCCTCTTTCCCTTGACAAGTCCTAGTCCAACTAGGATTGGGGAGAATCCTACTCCGGAGGAGTAGGACTCCTGCAGCGCCAAGGGCTTGGCAGCCAGCCCCTCCCTTGTTCCTTTATATCACGAGGCGGGGGCACCCCATGACACAAGTTTGATCTGGATCGTTCCTTAGCCGTGTCGGTGCCCCTTCCACCATATTCCACCTCGGTCATATCGTCATGAAGCTTAAGCGGCTTCTGCTGATAGAACATCAAGATCGTCCTGCCCGTCGTCTTGTGGAACTCTCCTCGACACTCGGCTGGATCGATCTGAGGGCGTCATCGAGCTGTCGTGTGTCAAGAACTGGAGGCGCGAATATGGCGTCGGGATCGGTCGGATCGCGAGGAGACGTCGACTACTTCCTCGTTGTGATCGCTTCGCCGGTCTCGAGTGCGTAGACAACACTCTCCCTCTCGTTGCTATGCATCACCATGATCTTGTGTGTGCGTAGGAAATTTTGAAATTACTCGTTCCCCAGCAGTGGCATCGAGCCTAGGTTTTTATGCGTTGTTGTTATATGCAGAGTAGAACACAAGTGAGTTGTGGCGATACAAGTCATACTACCTACCAGCATGTCATACTTTGGTTCAGCGGTATTGTGAGATGAAGCGGCCGGACCGACATTACTGCGTCGCTTCTGCGAGACTGGTTTCACCGCTCTGAGCACTCGTTGCTTAAAGGTGATTGGCGGGTGTGTGTCTCTCTCACTTTAGTTGAATCGAGTGTGGCTCGCCCGGTCCTTGAGAAGGTTAAAGCGAGTCTATTTGTGAAATATCGTTGTGGTTTTGATCGTGGGTGAGATTGGTTCTTGCTTAAGCCCGTAGCAGCCCGTAAAATTTGCAACAACAAAGTAGAGGGCGTCTAACTTGTTTTGCGAGGGCATGTTGTGATGTGATATGGTCAAGGCGTGATGCTATATTTTATTGTATGAGATGATCATGTTTTGTAACGAAGTTATCGGCAATGGCGGGAGCCATATGGTTGTCGCTTTATTGTATGAAATGCAATGCATACCTGTAATGCTTTACTTTATCACTAAGCGGTAGCGATAATCGTAGAAGCATAAGATTGGCGAGGCGACAACGATGCTCGATGGAGATCAAGGTGTCGCGCGGTGGCGATGGTGATCATGGTGGTGCTGTAGAGATGGAGATCACGAAGCACAAGATGATGACCATATCATATCACTTATATTGATTTGCATGTGATGTTTATCTTTTATGCATCTTATCTTGCGTTGATTGTGGTAGCATTATAAGATGATCTCTCACTAAATTATCAAAAGTGTTCTCCACAGTATGCACCGTTGCCAAAGTTAGTCGTGTGCGAGACACCCGCGTGATGATCGGGTGTGATAAGCTCTCGTCCATCTACAGACGAGGTGCAAGCCAGTTTTGCACCGCAGAATACTCAGGTTATATACTTGAGCCTAGCATATGCGAGATATGGCCTCGGAACACGGAGACCGAAGGTCGGCGTGAATCATATAGTAGATATGATCAACATAAGATGTTCACCATTGAAAACTACTCCATCTCCGTGATGATCGGTTATGGTTTATCCTCATTGCTTTGCTGTGAAGAATTATGTCCTTGATGCACGCTAGGTGAAAACCTATTGCAGAGCGGATGCAAGCGTTATGAGCGTTTGGCTAGCTCAATATGATGACTACTTGATAGTTTAAGTGCACCATGCTTAACAGCTTAGAATCGGGACTTCAAAGGCGTTTTGAGCGTCATGGACCATATGAGATGTTCGGGAGTTGAAGTTAATATTTCAAAGCAAATACCGAGTTGAGAGATATGAAGTCTTCAACAAGTTCTATAGCTAAAAGATGGAGAGAATCGCTCAACTAGTGAGCATGTGCTCGAGATTGTCTCGGTACTTCAATCGCTTGAATCAAGTGGGAGTTAATCTTCCGGATAAGATAGTGATTGACAGAATTCTCTAGTCACCATCACCAAGTTAGTAGAACTTCGTGATGAACTATAATATGCAAGGGATGGAAAATGATTCCCGAGCTCTTCATAATGTTGAAATCGTAAGGTAGAAATCAAGAAAGAGCATCAAGTGTTGATGGTTGACAAGATCACTAGTTTCAAGAAAGGGCAAAGGGAAAGAAAGGGAACTTCAAGTAGATTGACAAGCAAGTTGTCACTCCCGAAGAAGCCCAAAGCTGAACCAAAGCCTGAAGCGAGTGCTTACTTGCAAAGGAAATGGTCCTTTGAAGCGGAACTGCCCTAAATATTTGGTGGATAAGAAGGATGGCAAAGTGAAAAAAGGTATATTTGATATACGGTGTTTGATGTGTGCTTTACTATGTGTTTATAGCAACCCCTCGGTATTTGGTACTGGTTCGAGTTGCTAAGAGTAGTAACTCAAAGCAGGAGTTGCGAATAAGCGAAACTAGTTAAGGGTGAAGTGACGATGTGTGTGAAAGTAGTTTCAAGATTGATATGATCATCATCGCTTTACTTCCTATACTTTCGGGATTAGTGTTGAACCTAAATAAATGTTATTTGGTGTTTGCGTTGAGCATGAATATGATTTGATCGTGTTTATTGCAAACGGTTATTCATTTAAGTAAAGAGAATAAACTTTTGTTACATTTACATGAATAAAACCTTATATGGTTACACCCAATGAAAATGGTTCATTGGATCTCGATCGTAGTGATACACTTATTCATAATATTGAAACCAAAAGATGCAAAGTTAATAATGATAGTGCAACTTATTTGTGGACCTTGCCGTTTAGGTCATATTGGTGTAAAGCGCATGAAGAAACTCCATGCTTGATGGGATTTTGGAATCACTTGATTATGAATCACTTGATGCTTGCAAACCGTGCCTTTTGGGCAAGATGACTAAAACTCCGTTCTCGAACGAATGGAGCGAGCAACGACTTATTGGAAATAATACATCTTGATGTATGCGATCCAATGAGTGTTAAGGCTCATGGCGAAGTATCGTTATTTTCGACCTTCACAGATGATTTGAGCAGATATGGGTATATCTACTTGATGAAACATAAGTCTAAAATAGTTGAAAGTTCAAAAGAATTTGAGTGAGTGGAAAATCATCGTAACAAGAAAATAAGGTTTCTGATCGATCGCGAGCAAATATTTGAGATTCTGAGTTTGGTCTTTAAATTAAAACAATGTGGAATAGTTTCACTGACTCATGCCACAGAACACCTCATCATAATGGTGTGTCCGAGCTGCTCATAACCGTACTTTATTAGATATAGTGCAATCTATGATGTTTCTTACCGAGTTATAATATCGATTTTGGGATCATGCATTAGAAACGAGCTGCATTCCGTTAAATTGGGCACCATCTAAATCGGTTGAGCGACACTATATGAACTGTGGTTTGGCAAGAAACCAAAGTTGTCGTTTCTTAAAGTTTGGGGCTACGATGCTTATGTGAAAAAGTTTCATACTGATAAGCTCAAACCCAAATGGAGAATGTGTCTTCATAGAATACCCAAAGGAAATTGGCCAAATTTTACCTTCTATCACAGATCAGAAGAAAGAAATGTTCGTTGCTTAGAATGGATCCTTTCTAGAAGAAGGTTTCTCTAAAGAAAGAAGTGAGTGGGAGGAAAGTAGAACTTGATGAGGTAATTGTACCCTTCTCCCCTTATTGGAATGTAGTTCATCCGAGAAATCTGTTCTTGTGACTACTACACCAATTAGTGAGGAAGCTAATGATGATGATCATGTAACTTGGATCGAGTTACTACAAGACCTACGTGCGTTAAGAAGCAGTGAGATCCGCACCAGAGTGGCACAGTAATCCTGTTACGGAAATCATGTTACTAGACCATGATGAACCTACGAACTATGAGGAAGCGATGATGAGCCAGATTCCACAAAATGGCTTGAGGCCATGAGATCGAGATAGAGATCCATGTATGAGAACAAAGTATGGACTTTGGTGGAGTTGCTTGAGTGATCGGCAAACCATATTGAATAAATGGATCTTCAAGAGGAAGGCAGACGTTGATAGTAGTGTTACTATCTACCAAAGCTCGACTTATGCTTAAAGGTTTTGACAAGTTCAAAGGATTGACTACAATGAGATTTTCTCAGCTCGTAGCGATGATGTAGATCTATCCGAATCATATTAACAATTGCTACAATTTATGAAAATTGGCAAATGGATGTAAAAGCTGCATTCTGAATAGGTTTTACGGAAGAGTTGTATATGATGCAATGAGAAGGTTTTGATCCAATCAAAGGGTGCTAACAAATTATGCATCAGTGATCCATCTATGGACTAATCCAAGCATCTGGGAGTTGGAATATCTTGCTTTGATAAGTTGATCAAAGCATATAGTTTACTTGAGACTTGAAGTGAGGCTTTTGTGTTTACTAGAAAGTGAGTGGGAGCACTACAGCGACTTCGATAAGTATATGTGAATGACATATTTGTAGATCGGAAATAATGTGAATTATTCGCAAAGCATAAAAGTGTTTGAAAGGAGTTTTCAAAGAAATACCTCAGTGAAAAGCTATTTACGTATTAAGGCATCAAGATCTATAGAGATAGATCAAGGCGCTTGATAAGTTTTTTCAATGAGTACCTTACCTTGACAAGATTTTGAAGTAGTTCAAAATGGAGCGGTCAAAGAAAGAGTTCTTGCCAATATTACAAAGGTGTGAAATTGAGGTAAAGACAAAGCAAAAACCGACCACGGCCGAGGAGAAAATGAAAGAGAATGAGAAGTCATTCCCTATGCCTTGGCCATGGGGTTCTATAAAATTATGCCATCTTGTGTACGAGATCTATTGTATACCCTACTGCTGAGTTTGGCAAGGAAGTACAATAAGTGATCGAGTGTAGATCCTTGGACGATGATCAAAATTATCCTTAATGGAATAAGGATATGTTTCTTGATTATGGGAGGTGACAAAAGGTTAAATGCATAAAGGTTAAATCGATGCAAGTTTGAACACTGATCAGATGACTCTAAGTCTCGATCTAGATACATATTGAAAGTGGGAGCAATTAGCTAGAAGTAGCTCCCGTGCGGGAGCATTGTAGACATAGAATATTTGCAAAAATACATACGGACTCCTGATCTAGTGAAGACCCGTTGACTAAAGATCTCTCCACAACAAAACATGGTCACACCTTAGTACTCTTTGGGTGTAAATCACATAGCGATGTGACTAGATTCTTGAATCTAAGTAAACCTTTGGAGTTGGTCACATGGCGATGTGAACTATGGGTGTTAATCACATGATGATGTGAACTATTGATGTTAATCACATGGTGATGTGATCTGAATTATTGACTCTAGTGCAGAGTGGGAGGCTGGAAGAAATGCCTAGAGGCAATAATAAAGTTATTATTTATTTCCTTATATCATGATAAATGTTTATTATTCATACTAAATTGTATTAACTTAGGAAACATAATACATGTGTGAATATATAGACAAAGCGAGAAATTATCCACTAATATGTACTCTGCCAGACTAAGCTTGTTAATCAAAGATGGTTATGTTTTCTAACCATGAACAAGGAGTTATTATTTGATTAACGCGGTCACATCATTAGTTAGATGATCAGATTGACATGACCTATTCAATTAACTTAGCACCACGATCGTTTAGTATGTTGCTTCTTGCTTTTCTGACATGACCATATTCCTATAACTATGAGATTATTCAACTCCCATTTGAGGAGGAACACTTTGGGTGCTACGAAGCGTCACTGCGTAATTGGTGATTATCAAAGGAATTTTCTGGGTGTCTCTAAAAAGTATGTTGGGTTGGCGTGTTCGAGATTAGGTTTTGTCCTCTCGAGGTTATCGGAGAGGTATCTATGAGCCCTCGATTGAAAATGCAGTCACTGAAGCCTTGCAAACATTGCAACTAATGAAGTTAGTTGTGAGATGATGTATTAAGGGACAGGTAAAGAGACTTGCCAAGTTGAGATTGAACTAGGTATTGGATCACAGACAGTCAGATCTCGGTGAAGCTATCATACAAATGACAAAGGGAACAGCATGTGTATTTGTTATAAGATCGACCGATAAAGATCTTAAATAGAATATGCAGGAACCAATATGGGCATCCAGGTCCCGCTATTGGTTATTATTGATGAAGCGATGTCTCGGTCTGTGTCTACATGGTTCTCGAGCCGTGGGATCCATAGCAACAAGGTTTAGATGGCGGTTATATTATGAGTTTGTGTATTTTGATGTACAGAAGGAGTTGAGTCCCGGATGAGATCACGGACATGACGAGGAGTCTCGTAATGGTAGAGACATAAGAATTGATATATTCAGAGACTATGTTTGGAGTTAGGAATGGTTCTAAGTGAAATTCTTAGAAATCTTATAGAGTCTACGGAACCCAAGAGGAACTTATTGGGCCTTAGTGGGCCTCAGGGAAGAAGGAGAAAGGAGCTGCCTAGGGCTGGCATGCCTCCTCTCCCCTAGTCCTATTAGGACATTAGGAGGCGTAGCCTTTCTCCCTCTTTCCCCTGGATCCTAGTCCAGCAGGATTGGGAGAATCCTACTCCCGGGAGGCCGGACTCAGCGCCAAGGCACCTCCAGCCCTCCCTTGTTCCCTTTATACAGAGGCAGGGGCACCCCATGACACAAGTTTGATCTCGGATCGTTCCTTAGCCGTGTCAGGTGCCTCCTTCCACCATATTCCACCTCGGTCATATCGTCAGAGCTTAAGCGAAGCTCTGCTGCCGTAGAACATCAAGATCGTCCCCCGTCGTCTTGTGGAACTCTCCCTCGACACTCGGCTGGATCGGTCTGAGGGCGTCATCGAGCTGCACGTGTGTCAAGAACTCGGGCGCCGAGATAGCTTGGCGTCGGGATCGGTCGGATCGCGAGGGAAGCGTCTGACTACTTCCTCTACATTGTGATCGCTTCGCTTGGTCTCGAGGTGCGTAGACAACACTCTCCCCTCGTTGCTATGCATCACCATGATCTTGTGTGTGCGTGGGAAATTTTTGAAATTACTCGTTCCCCAACGGAAAGCCTTCCTTCTCAAGAAGTTTGAAGTGAAAGGCACAGGCTTGCCGCCGAGCTGTTTGTGTGGGAAGGTGAGTTAGGCGCGTGGAAGGTCAATCTTGACAGCCACGAGGAGGAGCTTGCTGCGAGGAAACATTTGGCGGGGCTCTCAAGGAACGAAGATGCTGCGTAGCTCTGAGGCCGCCAAGAAGGAGCGGCGAAGGTGGCGCAGTGGAGGCCGATCTCGAGGCGGGGTGAAGATTGCAGCGCTCCAGCGTGGCAGGGCGCCCATGCCCATGGCGAGCTGCAGGGTCGTCTCCTCGAGAAGGGCAGGCTGGCGCCGCCAAGGACTCAACGCATGATCTCGAGTTGAAGCTGGCTACTTTGAGCGAGGCCTTGGGCGGCGCAAGGAGGCGGGAGGCGGCCTTGAAGGAGGAGATCAAGGCCAAGCCAGTCTTGACGAGAGTGTCGAGACCCAGAACACTTTAGGGAGGCTGTGGAGCTCTGGACAGAGGGTCTTGTGAACATCGCCTTGATCATCGAGAGTGGCGCAGCCTGGGGATGGTGGATTTGGGTATTCCTCGATGAGAACCTCCCAGGCGCCAAGCTCACTCTGTTCTTCAAGGCGTGGGCGCCCTCCAAACTTCGGAAAGGATCCCAAAGCAGCTGGCGACGAGTGGCGCGACGTCTGCGAGAGTTCTTCAAAGGTGCTTGAGTGAAGGTGGCCTTGACAGCCCAGGCCTCAACCTCACCAACATCCTCGAGAAGCTGCCGTGGGATCGTCTTGATCTTGAAGAGCTCAAGGCCCTTTTGCACCCATTGTGGACAAGGTGAATGAAGTCGGGGAGGGTTGATGGCGATCGCGTAGATTAGGCGCACTGTTTTCTCCTTTTCTTGCGCTGCTAGTCATATTCACGAGAACAATCGACTAGAGCTGCGACAAGTTATCTTTAATAAAATAACTTTTATTTTGGGTATCAATTGCTATGTTATTTCCTTTACTTGATTCCTTCCTTTGTATGTTTTGAAGGAAATATGCCCTAGAGGCAATAATAAAGTTATTATTTATTTCCTTATTTCATGATAAATGTTTATCATTCATGCTAGAATTGTATTAACGGAAACATGATACATGTGTGAATGCATAGACAAGCAAGTATGTCACTAGTATGCCTCTACTAGACTAGCTTGTTAATCAAAGATGGTTATGTTTCCTAACCATAAACAAAAGGTTTGTTATTTGATTAACAAGGTCACATCATTAGTTGAATGATCGATTGACATGACCCATTCCATTAGCTTAGCACCCGATCGTTTAGTATGTTGCTCTGCTTTTATCCATGACTTATACATGTTCCTATAACTATGAGATTATGCAACTCCGTTTGACGGAGAACACTTTGGGTGCTACCAAAGCGTCCTAGCTAAGCTGGGTGATTATAAATGAGTACTCTGGTGTCTCCAAAAGGCGATGTTGGGTTGGCATATTTCGAGATTAGGTTTTGTCCTCCGATAGTCGAGAGAGTATCTCTGGGCCCTCTCGGTAATACACATCACTTAAGCCTTGCAAGCATTACAACTAATGAGTTAGCTGTGAGATGATGTATTACGGAGACGAGTAAAGAGACTTGCCGTAGGAGATTGAACTAGGTATTGGATACCGCGATCGAATCTCGGCAAAGTAACATACCGATGACAAAGGGAACACGTATGTTGTTATGCGGTCTGACAGATAAAGATCTTCGTAGAATATGTAGGAGCCAATATGGGCATCCAGGTCCCGCTATTGGTTATTGACCGAGGCGTGTCTCGGTCATGTCTACATTGTTCTCGAACCGTAGGTCCGCATGCGCTTAAGGTTTCGATGGCGGTTATATTATGAGTTTGTGTATTTTGATGTACGAAGAAGTTGAGTCCGGATGTGATCACGGACATGATGAGGAGTCTCGAAATGGTCGAGACATAAAGATTGATATATTGGAAGCCTATGTTTGGAGTTGAATGATTCGGGTGAAATCGGGATTTTCTGGAACAGGGAGTTCGGAACCCTCGGGGTTAATGGGCCTTAGTGGGCCATGAGGGAGAAAGAGGAAGGGCCGGCAAGGGCAGGGCGCGCCCTCCCCTAGTCCGAATAGGACAAGGAGAGGCGGCGCCTCCCTCTCTTCCTCTCCCCAAGTCCTAATCCAACTAGGAAAGGGGGGAGTCCTACTCCGGTGGGAGTAGGACTCCTCGCGCCTCCTCCTAGGGCCGGCCCCCCTGCTCCTTTATATCTGAGGCGGGGGCACCCTAGGACACACAAGTTGATCCTTGAGATCGTTCCTTAGCGTGTCGGTGCCCCCTCCACCATATTCCACCTCGGTCATATCGTGGCGGTGCTTAGGCGAAGCCCTGCGTCGATAGAACATCAAGATCGTCCTGCCGCCGTCGTCTTGGAAACTCTCCTCCCAAGCTCTCTGGATTGGAGCCGAGGGCGTCATCGAGCTTGTCGGTGTCAAGAACTTCGAGGCGCCGAATGCTGGCTTGGGATCGGTTGGATCGCGAGGAACGTCGACTACTTCCTCTACGTTGTGATCGCTTCGCTTGGTCTCGAGTGCGTGAACAACACTCTCCCCTCTCGTTGCTTACATCACCATGATCTTGCGTGTGCGTAGGAATTTTTTGAAATTACTCGTTCCCCAACAGTGGTATCGAGCCTAGGTTTTTATGGTTTGATGTTTTGCAGAGTAGAACACAAGTGAGTTGTGGGCGATACAAGTCATACTACCTACCAGCATGTCATACTTTGGTTCAGCGGTATTGTGAGATGAAGCGGCCGGACCGACATTACTGCAGTCGCTTGACGCGAGACTGGTTTCACCGCTCTGAGCACTCGTTGCTTAAAGGTGATGGCGGGTGTCTCTCTCTCACTTTAGTTGAACGAAGTGTGCTCGCCGGTCCTTGAGAAGGTTAAAGCGAGTCTATTTGTGAAATATCGTTGTGGTTTTGATGCGTAGGTGAGATTGGTTCTTGCTTAAGCCCGTAGCAGCCACGTAAAATTTGCAACAACAAAGTAGAGGGCGTCTAACTTGTTTTTGCAGGCATGTGTGATGTGATATGGTCAAGCGTGATGCTATATTTTATTGTATGAGATGATCATGTTTTGTAACCGAAGTTATCGGCAATGGCTGGAGCCATATGGTTGTCGCTTTATTGTATGAAATAAGCCTATAATTTCTTTACTTTATCACTAAGCGGTAGCGATAGTCGTAGAAGCAATAGATTGCGTAGAGGACAACGATGCTAGGATGGAGATCAAGGTGTCGGCGCGGTGGCGATGGTGATCACGCGGTGCTTGGAGATGGAGATCACAAGCACAAGATGATGATGGCCATATCATATCACTTATATTGATTGCATGTGATGTTTATCCTTTATGCATCTTATCTTGCTTTGATTGGCGGTAGCATTTTAAGATGATCTCTCACTAAATTATCAAGTAGTGTTCTCCTCGAGTATGCACCGTTGCCAAAGTTTGTCGTCGCGAGACACCAGCGTGATGATCGGGTGTGATAAGCTCTCGTCCATCTACAACGGTGCAAGCCAGTTTTGCACCTGCAGAATACTCGAGTTATACTTGCGAGCCTAGCATATGCGAGATATGGCCTCGAACACGGAGACCGAAAGGTGGCGTGAATCATATAGTAGATATGATCAACATAAGATGTTCACCATTGAAAACTACTCCATCTCACGTGATGATCGGTTATGGTTTAGTTGATTTGGATCACGTGATCACTTAGATGACTAGAGATGTCTGTCTAAGTGGGAGTTCTTAAGTAATATGATTAATTGAACTTAAATTTATCATGAACTTAGTACTGATAGTATCTTGCTTGTCTATGTTTGATTGTAGATAGATGGCTCGTCTGTTGTTCGTTGAATTTTAATGCGTTCCTTGAGAAAGCAAAGTTGAAAGATGATGGTAGCAATTACACGGATCTGGGTCCGTAACTCGAGGATTATCCTCATTGCTGCCGGAAAGAGTTACGTCTGGATGCACCGCTAGGTGCGAGACCTCTTCTTGATGCAATGGCACGGCGTTAAGAGCGTCTGGCGAGCAAAGCTGATGACTACTCTATAGTTCGATGTGCCATGCTTTACGGCTTAGAACCGGGACTTCAAGCGCGTTTTGAGCGTCATGGAGCATATGAGATGTTCCGAGTTGAAGTTGATATTCCAACAGAATGCCGGATTGAGAGATATGAAGTCTCCAATAAGTTCTATAGCTGCAAGATGGAGGAGAATAGTTACTTAGTGAGCACATACTCGGAATGTGCAGGTATTACAATCACTTGACTCAACTGGGAGTTAATCTTCGGATGATTGTGTCATACGAATTCTTCAATCACGCCACCAAGCTACAAAGGCTTCGTGATGAACTATAATATGCAAGGGTTAGTAAAGACTATACGAGCTCTTACAATGCTAAAAGCTGCGGAGGTAGAAATCAGAAGGAGCATCAAGTGTTGATGGTCAATAAGACCACTAGTTTCAAGAAGAAAGGCAAAGGGAAGAAGAAGGGAACTTCAAGAAGAACAGCAAGCAAGTTCTTTGCTCGGAGAAAAAACCCAAGTCTGGCCCTAAACACAAGCCAGAGTGCTTCTCTAAACAAGCAAGTCCTTTGGAGCGGAACTGCCCCAAGTATTTGGCGGATAAGAAGGATGGCAAGGTGAACAAAGGTATATGTGATATACATGTTATTGATGTGTACCTTACTAGAGCTCTGATAGCACTGGGTATTTGATCTGGTTACATTGCTAATATTTGCAACTTCGAAGCAGGGACTACTGGATTAGCGAAACAGGCAAGGGCGAGGTGGCGATCTGGCGTGGAAATGGTTCCAAAGTCGATGTGATCGCTGATCGACCGCTACCTCTACATCTACCTTGGGATTAGTTTTAGACCTAAATAATTGTTATTTGGTGCTGCGTTGAGCATGAACATTATATCTGGATCTTGTTTGATGCGAGGCGGTTATTCATTTAAATCGAGAGAATAATGGTTGTTCTATTTATATGAGTAATATCTTTTATGGTCATGCACCCTTGAAGAGTGGTCTATTTTGATGAATCTCGATAGTAGTGATACACATATTCATAATGTTGAAACCAAAAGATGCAGAGTTGATAATGATAGTGCAACTTATTTGTGTGCACTTGCCGTTTAGGTCATATCGGTATAAAGCGCATGAAGAAACTCCATCTTGATGGACTTTTGGAGTCACTTGATTATGAATCACTTGGCACTTGCGAACCGTGCCTCATGGGCAAGATGACTAAAACTCCGTTCTCGAGCACTATGGAGAAGCAACAAATTTTTGGAAATCATACATACTGATGTATGTGGCGATGAATGTTGAGGCTCGTGGCGGATATCGTTATTTTCTCACCTTCACGGATGATTTAAGCGGATATGGGTATATCTACTTAATGAAACATAAATCTGAAACATTTGAAAAGTTCAAAAATTTCAGAGTGAAGTTGAAAATCATCGTAATAAGAAAATTAAGTTTCTCGATCGATCGTGGAGTGAATATTTGAGTTCTGAGTTTGGTCTACATTTGAAACAATGCGGAATAGTTTAGCAACTCCATACCGGAACACCCAGCGTAATGGTGTGTCGAGCGTCATGTCGCACTTTACTAGATATAGTGCGATCTATGATGTCTCTTACAGATTCGCTATCGTTTTGGGGTTATGCTCTTGAGGCGGCGCATTCACTGAATAGAACACCGTCAAAATCCGTTGAGGCGACACCTTATGAACTATGGTTTAGCAAAACCAAAGTTGTCGTTTCTTAAAGTTTGGGGATCCGATGCTTATGTGAAAAACTTCCTGATAAGCTCGAACCCAAATAGAATGTGTCTTCATAGGATACCCAAAGGAGGCGATTGGGTACACCTTCTATCCAGATCCGAAGGCAAGACATTTGTTGCTAAGAATGGATCCTTTCTAGAAGGAGTTTCTCTCGAAAGAAGTGAGTGGGAGGAAAGTAGAACTTGATGAGGTAATTGTACCTTCTCCCTTACTTGAAAATAGTTTATCTGAAACGGTTTGAGACATCTACCAAATAGTGAGGAAGTTGATGATGTTGATCATGAAACTTGAGATCAAGTTACTCTGAGAACCTCGTAGATCAACGAGTAAGATCCGCCGAGTGAATGCGGTAATCCGTTCGGAAGTCATGCTACTAGATCATGATGAACCTCGAACTATGAAGAAGCGATGGTGAGCCAGATTCATAAAATGGCTTGAGGCCATGAAATCGAGATGGGATCCATGTATGAAAACAAAGTATGGACTTTGGTTGACTTGGCGAATTGACAAGCAATAGAAAACAAGTGGATCTTCAAGAAGAAATGGGCAGCGGTAATATTCATCTACAAAGCTCGACTTATGCATAGGGTTTCGACAAGTTCAAGGGATTGACTCTGATGAGACCTTCTCACCCGTGGCGATGCTTAAGTCTCCGAATCATGTTAGCAATTGCGCATTTTATGATTATGAAATTTGGCAAATGGATGTAAAGATGCATTCTGAATGGATTTACGGAAGAAGAGTTGTATATGATGCAACGAAGGTTTTATCGATCAAAGGGCTAACAAAGTATGCAAGCTCCATGCATCCATTTATGGACTGGTGCAAGCATCTCGTAGTTGGAATAAGCGCTTTGATAGTGTGATCAAAGCATTTGGGTTCATCTGAGACTTTTGGAAGCTTGTATTTACAAGAAAGTGAGTGGGAGCTCTGAGCATTTCGATATTATATGTAGATGACATATTACTAATTGGAAATGATATAGAATTCTGGATAGCATAAAGGGATACTTGAATGAGTTTTCAATGAAAGACCTCGGTGAAGCTTTACATATTGGGCATCAAAATCTATAGAGATGATCAAAGGCGCAATTGGACTTTCCGCACATACCTTGACAAAATTTTGAAAAGTTCAAAATGGATCAAGCAAAGAAAGGTTCTTGCACGTTTAAAGGTGTGAAGTTGAGTAAGACTCAATGCCCAACTGGGATAGAGAAAATGAAAGATGTTCCCTATGCTTACCATAGGCTCTATCATGTATGCAATCTTTGTCGGACCGTGTGTGCCTTGCTATAACAGGGAGGTACCAAAGTAATCGGGAGTGGATCCTTTGGGGGTCAAAACATCTGAAATACGAAAAGGACTAAGGATATGTTTCTCTTATGGAGGTGACAAAGGCTCATTGGCATTACGTTGATGCAAGCTTTGACCCGTCCGAACGATTCTAAATATAAACGGATCGTATTTACACTAAGCGGAGGATGGTTGTGCGTTCTAAACAAAGCGTCGTGGCGGGATCTACATGTGAAACAATAGCGGAGGGGCTAATGAAATGGGATGAAGGAGTTCATATCCGATCTAGGTGTCATACCTAGTGCCGGGTCCAATGAAAATCTTCTGACAATCTTGGAGCAATTGCCTTGAAAGAATCCAGTTTCACAAAGGACCAAGCACATCGACCTTCAATTCCATCGGGTTTAGTCGGTGGGAGACATAGAGATTTGCAAGATACATCGGATCGAATGTGGGACCGTTGACTAAGCCTCTTCCACGAGCAAAACATGATCAACACCAAGACTCCATGGGTGTTAGAATCATTACTTGTAATCTAGATTATTGACTCTAGTGCAAGTGGGAAAGGGGGAAATATGCCTAGGGCAATAATAAAGTTATTATTTATTTCCTTATTTCATGATAAATGTTTATCATTCATGCTAGAATTGTATTAACGGAAACATGATACATGTGTGAATGCATAGACAAACAGTATGTCACTAGTATGCCTCTACTAGACTAGCTTGTTAATCAAAGATGGTTATGTTTCTAACCATGAACAAAGGTTTTTATTTGATTAACAAGGTCACATCATAGTTGAATGATCGATTGACATGACCCATTCCAT
>JAHHZJ010010339.1:0-11996 GCA_021437245.1 Aegilops speltoides
AACATGCAAGCATGTCATCTCACCATACAATTATGAATGGGATAAGATTCACTTCAACATGCAATCATGAATGGGAAGACCCATCACAACATTCTGAAGGAAATATGCCTAGAGGCAATAATAAAGTTATTATTTATTTCCTTATTTCATGATAAATGTTTATCATTCATGCTAGAATTGTATTAACCGGAAACATGATACATGTGTGAATGCATAGACAAAACAACATGTCACTAGTATGCCTCTACTAAACTAGCTTGTTAATCAAAGATGGTTATGTTTCACGACCATGAACAAGGAGTTGTTATTTGATTAACAAGGTCACATCATTAGTAGAATGATCTGATTGACATGACCCATTCCATTAGCTTAGCACCACGATCGTTTAGTATGTTGCTCTGCTTTTTATCCATGACATATACATGTTCCTGTAACTATGAGATTATGCAACTTCCGTTTACGGAGGAACACTTTGGGTGCTACCAAGCGTCTGGCGTAATGCTGGGTGATTATAAAGAAGTACTGAGGTGTCTCCAAAGGCAGATGTTGGGTTGGCGTATTTGAGATTAGGTTTTGTCCTCCGATTGTCGGAGAGGTATCTCTGGGCCCTCTCGGTAATACACATCACTGAAGCCTTGCAAGCATTACAACTAATAAGTTAGCTGTGAGATGATGTATTACGGAGCGAGTAAAGAGACTTGCGTAGCGAGATTGAACTAGGTATTGGATACCGGCGATCGAATCTCGGGCAAGTAACATACCGATGACAAAGGAACAACGTATGTTGTTATGCGGTCGACCGATAAAGATCTTCGTAGAATATGTAGGAACCAATATGGGCATCCAGGTCCGCTGTTGGTTATTGACCGAGAATAGTTCTAGGTCATGTCTACATTGTTCTCGAACCGTAGAGTCCATGCAGCAAGGTTTCGATGGCGGTTATTATGAGTTTATGTATTTTGATGTACGAAGAAGTTGGTCCGGATGTGATCACGGACATGGCGAGGAGTCTCGAAATGGTCGAGACATAAAGATTGATATATTGGAAGCCTATGTTTGGAGTTGAATGGTTCGGGTGAAAGCAGAATTCTAGAATCTAGGAGGTTACGGAACCCCGGGGGTAAATGGGCCTCGGTGGGCCTCGAGGAGAAAGGAAGGGCCGGCCAGGGGTGGCGTCGCCCCCTCCCCAGTCCGAATAGGACAAGGAGGCGGCGCCCCCTTTCTCTTCCCCTCCCCAATCCTATTCCAACTAGGAAGGGGAGTCCTACTCGGTGGGAGTAGGACTCCTCGGCAGCGCCTCCTCTAGGCGGCCGGCCTCCCCTCCCTCCTTTATATCACGGGGCAGGGGGCACCCTAGGACACAAGTTTGATCTCGGATCGTTCCTTAGCCGTGTCGGTGCCCCCTCCACCATATTCCACCTCGGTCATACCGTCGCGAAGCTTAAGCGAAGCCCTGCGCCGGTGAAACATCAAGATCGTCCTGCGCCGTCGTCTTGTGAAACTCTCCTCGACACTCGGCTGGATCGGATCTGAGGGCGTCATCGAGCTGTCGTGTGTCAAGAACTTCGGGGCGTCGAGATGTGGCGCGGGATCGGTCGGATCGCGAGGAGAACGTCGACTACTTCCTCTATGTTGTGATCGCTTCGCCGGGTCTACAAGGGTATGTAGACAACACTCTCCTCTCGTTGCTATACATCACCATGATCTTGCGTGTGCGTAGGAAATTTTTGAAATTACTCGTTCCCCAGCGATGGTATCGAGCCTAGTTTTTTATGGTTTGATGTTTTGCAGAGTAGAACACAAGTGAGTTGTGGGCGATACAAGTCATACTACCTACCAGCATGTCATACTTTGGTTCAGCGGTATTGTGAGATGAAGCGGCCCAGACGGACATTACAGCGTGCGCTTCTGCGAGACTGGTTTCATCGCTTCTGAGCACTTTCGTTGCTTAAAGGTGACTGGTGGGTGCTGTCTCTCTCACTTTAGTTGAACCGAGTGTGGCTCGCCGGTCCTTGAAGAAGGTTAAAAGGAGTCTATTTGTGAAATATCGTTGTGGTTTTGATCGTGGGTGAGGCTGGATCTTGCTTAAGCCCGTAGCAGCCACGTAAAATTTGCAACAACAAAGTAGAGGGCGTCTAACTTGTTTTTGCGGGGCATGTTGTGATGTGATATGGTCAAGACCTGATGCTATATTTTATTGTATGAGATGATCATGTTTTGTAACGAAGTTATCGACAGCTGGCTGGAGCCATATGGTTGTCGCTTTATTGTATGCAATGCAATGCATACTGTAATGCTTTACTTTATCACTAAGCGGTAGCGATAGTCGTAATAGCATAAGTTTGGCGAGGCGACAACGATGCTGCGATGGAGATCAAGGTGTCGCGCCGGTGGCGATGGTGATCATGGTGGTGCAGCAAGATGGAGATCATGAAGCACAAGATGATGATGACCATATCATATCACTTATATTGATTTGCATGTGATGTTTATCCTTTTATGCATCTTATCTTGCTTTGATTGGCGGTAGCATTATAAGATGATCTCTCACTAAATTATCAAGAAGTGTTCTCCCGGTATGCACCGTTGCCAAAGTTAAATCGTGCCCGGACACCACGTGATGATCGGGTGTGATAAGCTCTCGTCCATCTACAACAGGTGCAAGCCAGTTTTGCACCTGAGAATACTCGGGTTATACTTGGCGAGCCTAGCATATGCGAGATATGGCCTCGGAACACGGAGACCGAAAGGTCGGCGTGAATCATATAGTAGATATGATCAACATAAGATGTTCACCATTGAAAACTACTCCATTTCACGTGATGATCGGTTATGGTTTAGTTGATTTGGATCACGTGATCACTTGGATGACTAGAGATGTCTTTCTAAGTGGGAGTTCTTAAGTAATATGATTAATTGAACTTAAATTTATCATGAACTTAGTACTGATAGTATCTTGCTTGATTATGTTTGATTGTAGATAGATGGCTCGTCTGTTGTTCCGTTGAATTTTAATCGTTCCTTGAAAGCAAAGTTGAAAGATGATGGTAGCAATTACGAATTTGGGTCCGTAACTTTGAGATTATCCTCATTGCTGCCTGAGAAGAGTTCGTCTGGATGCCTTTGCTAGGTGGCGAGGCCTGCTCTTTGGAGCAACACGGATGTTGTGAGCGTCTGGCGAGCAAAGTGATGACTACTCTGTAGTTCGATGTGCCATGCTTCGGACTTAGAACCGGGACTTCAGCGGCGTTTTGAGCGTCATGGAGCATATGAGATGTTCGGGAGTTGAAGTTAATATTCCAACAGAATGCGGATTGAGAGATATGAAGTCTCCAATAAGTTCTATAGCTGCAAGATGGAGGAGAATAGTTACATTAGTGAGCATATACTCGAGAATGTGCGGGTACTACAATCACTTGACACAATTGGGAGTTAATCTTCCGGATGATTGTGTCATTGACGAAATCTCAATCACGCCACCAAGCTACAAAGGCTTCGTGATGAACTATAATATGCAAGGGTTAGTAAAGACTATACGAGCTCTTACGCAATGCTAAAGGCTGCGGAGGTAGAAATCAGAAGGAGCATCAAGTGTTGATGGTCAATAAGACCACTAGTTTCAAGAAGAAAGGCAAAGGGAAGAAGAAGGGAACTTCAAGAAGAACAGCAAGCAAGTTTGCTCGGGAGAAAAACCCAAGTCGGACCTAAGCCTGGCCGAGTGCTTCTATTACCAAGCGGTAGTCCTTTGGAGCGGAACTGCCCCAAGTATTTGGCGGATAAGAAGGATGGCAAGGTGAACAAAGGTATATGTGATATACATGTTATTGATGTGTACCTTACTAGAGCTCATGATAGCACAGGTATTTGATCTGGTTACATTGCTAATATTTGCAACTTCGAAGCAGGGACTACGGATTAGCGAACAACGGCAAGGGCGAGGTGGCGATCTTGGCGTGGGAAATGGTTCCAAAGTCGATGTGATCGCGATCGACACGCTACCTCTACATCTACCTTGGGATTAGTTTTAGACCTAAATAATTGTTATTTGGTGCTGCGTTGAGCATGAACATTATATCTGGATCTTGTTTGATGCGAGGCGGTTATTCATTAAATCGAGAGAATAATGGTTGTTCTATTTATATGAGTAATATCTTTTATGGTCATGCACCCTTGAGGTGGTCTATTTTGATGAATCTCGATAGTAGTGATACACATATTCATAATGTTGAAACCAAAAGATCAGAGTTGATAATGATAGTGCAACTTATTTGTGCACTTGCCGTTTAGGTCATATCGATTGTAAAGCATGAAGAAACTCCATCTTGATGGACTTTTGGAGTCACTTGATTATGAATCACTTGGCACTTCGAACCGTGCCTCATGGGCAAGATGACTAGAACACCGTTCTCGGTACTATGGAAAGCAACAGATTTGTTGGAAATCATACATCTGAGATGTATGTGGTCCGATGAATGTTGAGGCTCGTGGCGGATATCGTTATTTTCTCACCTTCACGAGATGACTTAAGCGAGATATGGGTATATCTACTTAATGAAACATAAGTCTGAAACGTTTGAAAAGTTCAAAGAATTTGAGTGAAGTTGAAAATCATCGTAACAAGAAAATTAAATTTCTGATCTGATCGTGGAGGTGAATATTTGAGTTCTGAGTTTGGTCTACATTTGAAACAATGCGGAATAGTTTAGCAACTCCATACCGGAACACCACAGCGAAATGGTGTGTCGAGCGTCATGTCGCACTTTACTAGATATGGTGCGATCTATGATGTCTCTTACAGATTTACCGCTATCGTTTTGGGGTTATGCTCTAGAGGCGGCCGCATTCACCTGAATAGAACACCGTCGAAATCCGTTGAGCGACACCTTATGAACTGTGGTTTAGCAAGAAACCAAAGTTGTCGTTTCTTAAAGTTTGGGGATGCGATGCTTATGTGAAAAAGCTTCAACCTGATAAGCTCGAACCCAAATCGAATGTGTCTTCATAGGATACCCAAAGGAGGCAGTTGGGTACACCTTCTATCACAGATCCGAAGGCAAGACATTCGTTGCTAAGAATGGATCCTTTCTAGAAGGAGTTTCTCTCGAAAGAAGTGAGTGGGAGGAAAGTGGAACTTGATGAGGTAATAGTACCTTCTCCCTTACTTGAAAGTAGTTAAATCGCGAAACGGTTTACGAGACACCTACACCAAGTAGTGAGGAAGTTGATGATGTTGATCATGAAACTTGAGATCAAGTTACTCTGAGAACCTCGTAGATCAACAGAATAAGATCCGCACGAGTGATGCGGTAATCCTGTTACGGAAATCATGCTACTAGATCATGATGAACCTCACGAACTATGAAGAAGCGATGGTGAGCCAGATTCCATAAAATGGCTTGAGGCCATGAAATCGAGATGGGATCCATGTATGAAAACAAAGTATGGACTTTGGTTGACTTGCCGAGGTAGGCAAGCAATAGAAAACAAGTGGATCTTCAAGAAGAAGGCGGCGCCGACGGTAATATTCTTGTCTATAAAGCTCGACTTATGCATAAAGGTTTCGACAAGTTCAAGGGATTGACTACGATGAGACCTTCTCACCCGTGGCGATGCTTAAGTCCGTCCGAATCATGTTAGCAATTGCGCATTTTATGATTATGAAATTTGGCAAATGGATGTAAAGACTGCATTCTGAATGGATTTACGGAAGAAGAGTTGTATATGATGCAACTTTGAAGGTTTTATCGATCCAAAGGGAGCTAACAAAGTGTGCAAGCTCCAGCGATCCATCTATGGACTGGTGCAAGCATCTCGGAGTTGGAATAAGCGCTTTGATAGTGTGATCAAAGCATTTGGGTTTGTCTGAGACTTTTGGAGAAGCTTTGTATTTACAAGAAAGTGAGTGGGAGCTCTGTAGCATTTACGATATTATATGTAGATGACATATTGCTGATCGGAAATGATATAGAATTCTGGATAGCATAAAGGGATACTTGAATAAGAGTTTTTCAATGAAAGACCTCGGTGAAGCTGCCTACATATTGGGCATTAAGATCTATAGAGATAGATCAAGGCGGCAATTGGACTTTCACAAAGCACATACCTTGACAAAATTTTGAAGAAGTTCAAAATGGATCAAGCAAAGAAAGGGTTCTTGCACTGTGTTACAAGGTGTGAAATTGAGTAAGACTCAATGCCCGACCACTGCGAGAAGATAGAGAAAATGAAAGATGTTCCTATGCTTCAGCCATAGGCTCTATCATGTATGCAATCTGTGTACGGACCTGATGTGTGCCTTGCTATAAGCCTAGCGAGGAGGTACCAAAGTAATCGAGTGGATCCTTTGGACAGCGGTCAAGAACATCTGAAATACGAAAAGGACTAAGGATATGTTTCTCGTATATGGAGGTGACAAAGAGCTCATAAATGGCAGTTACGTTGATGCAAGCTTTGACACGATCGAGACGATTCTAAATCGCGGACGGATCGTATTTACACTAAGCGGAGGGCTGTCGGTTGGTGCAGTTCTAAACAAAGCGTCGTGGCGGGATCTACATGTGAGCGGAGTACATAGCAGCCGAAAGCAGCTAATGAAGAGTGCGGATGAAGGAGTTCATATCCGATCTAGGTGTCATACCTAGTGCATCGGGTCAATGAAAATCTTCGTGACAATCTTGGAGCAATTGCCTTAGCAAAGGAATCCAGATTTCACAAGAGGACCAAGCACATCAAGAGGCGCTTCAATTCCATCCGGGACTTAGTCGGTGGGAGACATAAGATTTGCAAGATACATACGGATCTGAATGTTGCAGAACCGTTGACTAAGCCTCTTCCACGAGCAAAACATGATCAGCACCAAGACTCCATGGGTGTTAGAATCATTACTATGTAATCTAGATTATTGACTCTAGTGCAAGTGGGAGGCTGAAGGAAATATGCCCTAGAGGCAATAATAAAGTTATTATTTATTTCCTTATTTCATGATAAATGTTTATCATTCATGCTAGAATTGTATTAACAGGAGACATGATACATGTGTGAATGCATAGACAAAACAACATGTCACTAGTATGCCTCTACTAAACTAGCTTGTTAATCAAAGATGGTTATGTTTCGACCATGAACAAGGAGTTGTTATTTGATTAACAAGGTCACATCATTAGTAGAATGATCGATTGACATGACCCATTCCATTAGCTTAGCACCACGATCGTTTAGTATGTTGCTACTGCTTTTATCCATGACATATACATGTTCTGTAACTATGAGATTATGCAACTCCGTTTACGGAGGAACACTTTGGGTGCTACCAAGCGTCCAGCGTGCTGGGTGATTATAAAGAAGTACTACAGGTGTCTCCAAAGGCAGATGTTGGGTTGGCGTATTTGAGATTAGGTTTTGTCACTCCGATTGTCGGAGAGGTATCTCTGGGCCCTCTCGGTAATACACATCACTGAAGCCTTGCAAGCATTACAACTAATAAGTTAGCTGTGAGATGATGTATTACGGAGCGAGTAAAGAGACTTGCGTAGCGAGATTGAACTAGGTATTGGATACCGGCGATCGAATCTCGGGCAAATAACATACCGATGACAAAGGGAACAACGTATGTTGTTATGCGGTCTGACCGATAAAGATCTTCGTAGAATATGTAGGAACCAATATGGGCATCAGGTCCGCTGTTGGTTATTGACCGAGAATAGTTCTAGGTCATGTCTACATTGTTCTCGAACCGTAGAATCCTTGCGCAAGGTTTCGATGGCGGTTATTATGAGTTTATGTATTTTGATGTACGAAGAAGTTGAGTCCCGGATGTGATCACGGACATGGCGAGGAGTCTCGAAATGGTCGAGACATAAAGATTGATATATTGGAAGCCTATGTTTGGAGTTGAATGGTTCGGGTGAAAGCAGGAATTCTGGAATGCTGGGAGGTTACGGAACCCCGAGGGTAAATGGGCCTCGGTGGGCCTCGAGGGAGAAGAGGAAGGGCCGGCCAGGGGTGGCGCGCCCTCCCCAGTCGAATAGGACAGGAGGCGGCGCCCCTTCCTCTTCCCCCCCCCAATCCTATTCCAACTAGGAAGGGGAGTCCTACTCGGTGGGAGTAGGACTCTGTTGAGGAAACGTAGTAATTTCAAAAATTTCCTACGCTTACGCAAGATCATGGTGATGAATAGCAGCGAGAGGGAGAGTGTTGTCTACATACCCTTGTAGACCGAGCGGAAGCGATCTGGCGTAGAGGAAGTAGTCGTCGTTCTCCTCGCGATCCGACCGATCGGCGCCGTTACTCCGGCGCCCGAGTTCTTGACACACGTACAGCTCGATGGCGTCCCTTGTACTCCGATCCAGCGAGTGTCGAGGAGAGTTCCGTCGGCCGCGACGGCGTGGTAGCGATCTTGATGTTTCACGGCGCGAGGCCGCCTAAGCAGCGACGGTATAACGAGGTGGAATATGGTGGAGGGGCACCGCACGGCTGAGAGCGATCCAAGATCAAACTTGTGTGTTCTAGGGTGCCCCCTGCCCCCGTATATAAGGAGGGAGGGGGGGCCGGCCGGCCCTAGCTAGAAGCGGCAGGGGAGTCTCCCTCTGGGAGTAGGACTCCCCCTTTCCTAGTTGGATTAGGTTTGGGGGAGGGAAGAGGAGGCGCCCCCCTCCTTGTCCTATTCGGACTGGGGGGGGAGGCGTGCGGCCACCTCCTGGCGGCCCTCCTCTTCTCCCTCGAGGCCCACAGAGGCCATTTACCTCCGGGGGTTCGGTAACCTCCGGTTTTCGATAAATTCCGTTTTCGCTTGGAACCATTCGAACTCCAAACATAGGCTTCCAATATATCAATCTTTATGTCTCGACCATTCCGAGACTCCTCGTCATGTCGTGATCACATCCGGGACTCGAACTTTCTTGGTACATCAAAATACATAAACTCATAATAAGCATCATGAAACCTTAAGCGTGCGGACCCTACGATTCACGTCGAGAACAATGTAGACATGACCGAGACATGTCTCAGGACAATAACCAACAGCGGGACCTGGATGCCCATATTGGTTCCTAGGACGCATAACAACAGTTCCTTTGTCATCGGTATTCTCATGATCGTTGGTATCAATACCTAGTTCAATCTGGTTACCGGCAGAATCTCTTTACTCGTAAAAGTAATACATCATCTCACAACTAACTCATTAGTTGTGCAAATTAACATGATACCTCTCAGAGCAATCGGATGACAAAACTAATCAAATATATGGTAAACATAAATCATGACATTATGAGGCATTACTGATGTGACACATACATCCTGTTAATAAAGGAATAATAAACATTTATCATAGCATATTTCCTTGATCTCCCACTTGCACTGATTACATCATCATAGTTCATCATCATGTGATTAACACCCATAGTTCACATAGCCATGTGACCAACACCCAAAGGGTTTACTAGATTCAATAATCTAGTTCACATCGCTATGTGATTAATACCCAAAGAGTACTAAGGTGTGATCATGTTTTGCTTGTGAGAGAGTCTTAGTCAGCGGGTCTTTCACATTCAGATCCGTTATATTTTGCAATTTTCTATGTCTACAATGCTCTGCACAAAGCTACTAGCTAATTGCTCCCACTTTCAATATGTATCTAGATCGAGACTTAGAGTCATCGGATCGGTGTCAAAACTTGCATCGGCGTAACCCTTTACGGCGAACCTTTTTCACTTCCATAATCGAGAAACATATCCTTATTCCACTAAGGATAATTTTGACCGCTGTCGATGATCTATTCCTAGATCACTATTGTACTCCTTGCCTAACTTCGGTGCGGGGTATACAATAGATCGGTACACAGCATGGCATACTTTATAGAACCTATGGCCAAGGCATAGGGAATGACTTTCATTCTCTTTCTATCTTCTGCTGTGGTCGGGTTTTGAGTCTTACTCAATTTCACACCTTGTAACACAGGCAAGAACTCTTTCTTTGACTGTTCCATTTTGAACTACTTCAAAAACTTGTCAAGGTATGTACTCATTGAAAAAATTTATCAAGCATCTTGATCTATCTCTATAGATCTTGATGCTCAATATATAACAACTTCACGAGGTCTTTCTTTGAAAAACTTCTTTCAAACACTCCTTTATGCTTTGAGAATAATTCCACATTATTTCCGATCTACAATATGTCATTCACATATACTTATCGAAATGTTGTAGAGCTCCCACTCACTTTCTTGTAAATCTGAGGCTTCTCCAAAAGTGCTGTACAAACCCAAATGCTTTGATCACACTATCAAGCGTTTATTCTAACTCGAGATGCTTGCACCAGTCCATAGATGGATCATTTGGAGCTTGCACACTTTGTTAGCTCCTTTGGATCGATAAAACCTTACGGTTGCATCATATACAACTCTTCTTCGAAATCCATTCAGGAATCAGTCTTTACATCCATTTGCCAAATTTCATAATCATAAAATCGGCAATTGCTAACATGATTGAGACGGACTTAAGCATCGCTACGGGTGAAAAGTCTCATCGTAGTCAATCCCTTGAACTTGCGAAAACCTTTTGCGACAAGTCGAGCTTTATAAACGATAATATTACCGTCGGCGTCGGTCTTCTTCTTGAAGATCCACTTGTTTTCTATTGCTTGCCTACCCTCGGGCAAGTCAACCAAAATCCACACTTTGTTTTCGTACATGGATCCCATCTCAGATTTCATGGCCTCAAGCCATTTTGCGGAATCTGGGCTCACCATCGCTTCTTCATAGTTAGTAGGTTCATCATGATCTAGTAGCATGATTTCCGAACAGGATTACCGTACCACTCAGTGCGGATCTTACTCTGGTTGATCTCGAGGTTACGTAGCAACTTGATCTGAAGTTTCATGATCAACATCATCAACTTCCTCACTACTTGGTGTAGGTGTCTCGAGAAACCGGTTTCTGCGACGAACTACTTTCAAGTAAGGAGAAAAGTACAATTACCTCATCAAGTTCTACTTTCCTCCCCTCACTTCTTTTGAGAGAAACTCCTTCTCTAGAAAGGATCCATTCTTAACAGCGAATGTCTTGCCTTCGGATCTGTGATAGAAGGTGTACCCAACTGTCTCCTTTGGGTATCCTATGAAGCGCATTTCTCGATTTGGGTTCGAGCTTATCGGGTTGAAGCTTTTTCACATAAGCATCGCATCCCCAAACTTTAAGAAAGCGACAACTTTGGTTTCTTGCTAAACCATAGTTCATAAGGTGTCGTCTCAGCGGTTCGGCGGTGTTCTATTCAGTGTGAATCGGCCGTCTCTAGAGCATAACCTCAAAGCGATAGCGGTAAATCTGTAAGAGACATCATAGATCGTACCATATCTAGTAAAATACGATTCGACGTTCGGACACACCATTACGCTGTGGTGTTCGGGTGGCGTGAGTTCTTGAAACTATTCGCATTGTTTCAAATGTAGACCAAACTCGTAACTCAAATATTCACCTCCACGATCAGATCGTAGAAACTTAATTTTCTTGTTACGATGATTTTCAACTTCACTCTGAAATTCTTTGAACTTTTCAAATGTTTGGACTTATGTTTCATTAAGTAGATATACCCATATCTGCTTAAGTCATCTGTGAAGGTGAGAAAATAACGATATCCGCCACGAGCCTCAACATTCATCGGACCACATACATCTGTATGTATGATTTCCAACAAATCTGTTGCTCTCTCCATAGTACGGAGAAGCGGTGTTTTAGTCATCTTGCCCATGAGGCACGGTTACATAAGTGCCAAGTGATTCATAATCAAGTGACTCTAAAAGTCCATCGGTATGGAGTTTCTTCATCGCTTTACACCGATATGACCTAAGCGGCGGTGCCACAAATAAGTTGCACTATCATTATCAACTCTACATCTTTTGGCTTCAACATTATGAATATGTGTATCACTACTATCGAGATTCATCAAAATAGACCACTCCTCAAGGGTGCATGACCATAAAAGATATTACTCATATAAATAGAA
>JAHHZJ010010345.1:0-28740 GCA_021437245.1 Aegilops speltoides
TAAGTCGAACACTTTTCATAAGTATGCTTTTAAACTTATAGCATTATATGAATAAATCCGAATCATGTCTTGGGTCCAATAGTTGGGTTTGCTGCCCGACTCACGTTTTGGTGTATACGTTAAAGATTACGTATTTCAAGTGCTTCAGGAGAACTACCGATTGGTTGCGGTTAGCGGTGGCGCCTCGATCAGGCCTAAAAGCCCGACGGCGTGATAAAATGAGGCAGAAATTACATTTATTCGAGAGGTCTTTTCGGGTCATAAGAACTCCTTCTGCCGCTTGACGAGATTAGGATAATGTCAAGCGAAAGTGAATGGCCAGTTGGTCTTCGATACAGAGCTTCCTTTGAAATTAAAATTATATAAATTCTATGGCTAAGTGAGAGTGTTCAAAACATTATAAGTCCGGTTGCCTTGTTACGTTGTCTTGGGGTGCCTCCCTAGATGGACCCAAAATAGGAACAAGAGTACTCAAGTTTATCTGCAGAGCACCCCAGCCTTTTCGTCGACTCGGTGTAAAGCCAACGACTTGCCATCTCTGATTTTTGCCAAAGCGGCCGCATAGAAGGTAATATTTTAAATTAAACAAGCGTTGCTCATAGGCGCATATGAACGAAGTTTTCAGCGCCTGAGGATATTATGTGAGGATTTACTCAAAAATCCATCTTAAGAGGCGCTCATCATCCACTGTGTCGCGGGCTCCCTCCAGGACAGTTTTATAATACATCTCGGGCGATGCTGATACTCCTTGCCCGGTGGCGGCGGAGTCGAGTAGAAGCTTCTCGCATCAACTTGCCCCAATGCCTGTAATGCGGCAAAGGGCCAGCCAAAGGCACCGCCAATACAAATGAGGCGTTGATGACCTCCACCGAGAACTTTGCATCCTGACCCGCCCATGCGAGGCGCCCGATAACTCCACGCGCATGGCTGTGAGCCCACTGACCCAGGCTATGAAAGGAGAATGGCCTCCTCATTCTGCCCAGCATGAAGGAAATATGCCCTAGAGGCAATAATAAAGTTATTATTTATTTCCTTATTTCATGATAAATGTTTATCATTCATGCTAGAATTGTATTAACGGAAACATGATACATGTGTGAATGCATAGACAAAACAACATGTCACTAGTATGCCTCTACTAGACTAGCTTGTTAATCAAAGATGGTTATGTTTCCTAACCATGAACAAAGAGTTGTTATTTGATTAACAAGGTCACATCATTAGTAGAATGATCGATTGACATGACCCATTCCATTAGCTTAGCACGATCGTTTAGTATGTTGCTCTGCTTTTATCCATGACATATACATGTTCTGTAACTATGAGATTATGCAACTCCGTTTACGGAGGAACACTTTGGGTGCTACCAAGCGTCTAGCGTGCTGGGTGATTATAAAGGAGTACTACAGGTGTCTCCAAAGGCAGATGTTGGGTTGGCGTATTTGAGATTAGGTTTTGTCACTCCGATTGTCGGAGAGGTATCTCTGGGCCCTCTCGGTAATGCACATCACTGAAGCCTTGCAAGCACTACAACTAATGAGTTAGTTGTGAGATGATGTATTCGGAGCGAGTAAAGAGACTTGCGGTAGCGAGATTGAACTAGGTATTGGATACCGGCGATCGAATCTCGGGCAAGTAACATACCGATGACAAAGGAACAGCGTATGTTGTTATGCGGTCGACCGATAAAGATCTTCGTAGAATATGTAGGAACCAATATGGGCATCCAGGTCCGCTGTTGGTTATTGACCGTGAATAGTTCTAGGTCATGTCTACATTGTTCTCGAACCGTAGAAGTCCATGCGCTTAAGGTTTCGATGGCGGTTATTATGAGTTTATGTATTTTGATGTACGAAGAAGTTGAGTCCGGATGTGATCACGGACATGGCGAGGAGTCTCGAAATGGTCGAGACATAAAGATTGATATATTGGAAGCCTATGTTTGGAGTTGAATGGTTCGGTGGCAGAATTCTGGAATGCAGGGAGGTTCGGAACCCCGGGAGGTAAATGGGCCTCGATGGGCCTTAGTGGAAGGAGAAGGGCCAGCCCTAGGTGGTGGCGCCTCCCCCCCTAGTCCTACTAGGACTAGGAGAAGGGGCCCCCTCTCTCTTTCCCCCTCAGGAATCCTAGTCCAACTAGGATTGGAGAATCCTACTCTGAGGAGTAGGACTCCCTGGCAGCGCCTCCCTTGGCCGCCGGCCCCCTCCCCTTGCTCCTTTATATCTGGGGCGGGGGCACCTTAGAACACACAAGTTGATCTTTGAGATCGTTCCTTAGCCGTGTCGGTGCCCCCTCCACCATATTCCACCTCGGTTATCCGTCATGAAGCTTAAGCGAAACCCTGCGCAGTGAAACATCAAGATCGTCCTGCGCCGTCGTCTTGTGGAACTCTCCTCGACACTCGGCTGGATCGGTCTGAGGGGCGTCATCGAGCTGTCGTGTGTCAAGAACTCAGGCGTCAGATGTGGCGCCGGGATCGGTCGGATCGCGAGGAGAGCGTCGACTACTTCCTCTACGTTGTGATCGCTTCGCCGGGTCTACAAGGGTATGTAGACAACACTCTCCCTCTCGTTGCTATACATCACCATGATCTTGCGTGTGCGTAGGAAAATTTTTGAAATTACTCGTTCCCCAGCGATGGCATCGAGCCTAGGTTTTTCTATGGTTTGATGTTTTGCGAGTAGAACACAAGTGAGTTGTGGGCGATACAAGTCATACTACCTACCGGCATGTCATACTTTGGTTCAGCGGTATTGTGAGATGAAGCGGCCCGGACCGACATTACAGCGTGCGCTTCTGCGAGACTGGTTTCACCGCTTCGAGCACTCGTTGCTTAAAGGTGGCTGGTGGGTGCTGTCTCTCTCACTTTAGTTGAACCGAGTGTGGCTCGCCGGTCCTTGAGAAGGTTAAAGCAGAGTCTATTTGTGAAATATCGTTGTGGTTTTGATGCGTGGGTGAGACTGGTTCTTGCTTAAGCCCGTAGCAGCCACGTAAAATTTGCAACAACAAAGTAGAGGGCGTCTAACTTGTTTTTGCAGGGCATGTTGTGATGTGATATGGTCAAGGCGTGATGCTATATTTTATTGTATGAGATGATCATGTTTTGTAACGAAGTTATCGACAGCTGGCTGGAGCCATATGGTTGTCGCTTTATTGTATGCAATGCAATGCATACTGTAATGCTTTACTTTATCACTAAGCGGTAGCGATAGTCGTAGAAGCATAAGTTTGGCGAGGCGACAACGATGCTCGATGGAGATCAAGGTGTCGCGCCGGTGGCGATGGTGATCATGGTGGTGCTGCAAGATGGAGATCATGAAGCACAAGATGATGATGACCATATCATATCACTTATATTGATTTGCATGTGATGTTTATCCTTTTATGCATCTTATCTTGCTTTGATTGGCGGTAGCATTATAAGATGATCTCTCACTAAATTATCAAGAAGTGTTCTCCCGGTATGCACCGTTGCCAAAGTTAAATCGTGCCCGGACACCGCGTGATGATCGGGTGTGATAAGCTCTCGTCCATCTAGCGGGTGCAAGCCAGTTTTGCACCATGAGAATACTCGGGTTATACTTGCGAGCCTAGCATATGCGAGATATGGCCTCGGAACACGGAGACCGAAAGGTCGGCGTGAATCATATAGTAGATATGATCAACATAAGATGTTCACCATTGAAAACTACTCCATTTCACGTGATGATCGGTTATGGTTTAGTTGATTTGGATCACGTGATCACTTAGATGACTAGAGATGTCTTTCTAAGTGGGAGTTCTTAAGTAATATGATTAATTGAACTTAAATTTATCATGAACTTAGTACTGATAGTATCTTGCTTGTTTATGTTTGATTGTAGATAGATGGCTCGTCTTTGTTGTTCCGTTGAATTTTAATCGTTCCTTGAAAGCAAAGTTGAAAGATGATGGTAGCAATTACGGACTGGGTCCGTAACGAGATCATCCTCATTGCTGCCTGAGAAGAGTTCGTCTGGATGCACCGCTAGGTGCGAACTTCTTCTTTGGAAGCAACGCCGGATGTTATGAGCGTCTGGCGAGCAAAGCGATGACTACTCTATAGTTCGATGTGCCATGCTACGGCTTAGAACCGGGACTTCAACGGCGTTTTGAGCGTCATGGAGCATATGAGATGTTCGAGGAGTTGAAGTTAATATTCAACAGAATGCCGGATTGAGAGATATGAAGTCTCAATAAGTTCTATAGCTGCAAGATGGAGGAGAATAGTTACATTAGTGAGCATATACTCGAATGTGCAGGTACTACAATCACTTGACACAATTGGGAGTTAATCTTCCGGATGATTGTGTCATTGTGAAATTCTTCAATCACTGCCACCAAGCTACAAAGGCCGTGATGAACTATAATATGCAAGGGTTAGTAAAGACTATACAGGCTCTTCGCAATGCTAAAGGCTGCGGAGGTAGAAATCAGAAGGAGCATCAAGTGTTGATGGTCAATAAGACCACTAGTTTCAAGAAGAAAGGCAAAGGGAAGAAGAAGGGAACTTCAAGAAGAACAGCAAGCAAGTTCTGCTCGGAGAAAAACCCAAGTCGGACCTAAACTGGCCAGAGTGCTTCTCTGCCAAGCAGGTAGTCCTTTGGGCGGAACTGCCCCAAGTATTTGGCGGATAAGAAGGATGGCAAGGTGAACAAAGGTATATGTGATATACATGTTATTGATGTGTACCTTACTAGAGCTCGTAGTAGCTTTGGGTATTTGATCTGGTTACATTGCTAATATTTGCAACTCGAAGCAGGGACTACTGATTAGCGAACTACGGCAAAGGGCGAGGTGGACGATGCGGCGTGGGAAATGGTTCCAAAGTCGATGTGATCGCGATTGACACGCTACCTCTACATCTACCTTGGGATTAGTTTTAGACCTAAATAATTGTTATTTGGTGCTGCGTTGAGCATGAACATTATATCTGGATCTTGTTTGATGCGAGGCGGTTATTCATTTAAATCGAGAGAATAATGGTTGTTCTATTTATATGAGTAATATCTTTTATGGTCATGCACCCTTGAGGTGGTCTATTTTGATGAATCTCGATAGTAGTGATACACATATTCATAATGTTGAAACCAAAAGATCGAGTTGATAATGATAGTGCAACTTATTTGTGCCTTGCCGTTTAGGTCATATCGGTGTAAAGCGCATGAAGAAACTCCATCTTGATGGACTTTTGGAGTCACTTGATTATGAATCACTTGGCACTTCGAACCGTGCCTCATGGGCAAGATGACTAGAACACCGTTCTCGGTACTATGGAAGAGCAGCAGATTTGTTGGAAATCATACATACTGAGATGTATGTGGTCCGATGAATGTTGAGGCTCGTGGCGGATATCGTTATTTTCTCACCTTCACAGATGACTTAAGCGAGATATGGGTATATCTACTTAATGAAACATAAGTCTGAAACGTTTGAAAAGTTCAAAGAATTTGAGTGAAGTTGAAAATCATCGTAACAAGAAAATTAAGTTTCTCGATCGATCGTGGAGGTGAATATTTGAGTTCTGAGTTTGGTCTACATTTGAAACAATGCGGAATAGTTTAGCAACTCGCATACCGGAACACCACAGCGTAATGGTGTGTCGAGCGTCGTGTCGTACTTTACTAGATATGGTGCGATCTATGATGTCTCTTCTGATTTACCGCTATCGTTTTGGGGTTATGCTCTAGAGGCGGCCGCATTCACCTGAATAGAACACCGTCGAAATCCGTTGAGGCGACACCTTATGAACTATGGTTTGGCAAGAAACCAAAGTTGTCGTTTCTTAAAGTTTGGGGATGCGATGCTTATGTGAAAAAGCTTCAAACGATAAGCTCGAACCCAAATCGAATGTGTCTTCATAGGATACCCAAAGGAGGCAGTTGGGTACACCTTCTATCACAGATCCGAAGGCAAGACATTCGTTGCTAAGAATGGATCCTTTCTAGAAGGAGTTTCTCTCGAAAGAAGTGAGTGGGAGGAAAGTGGAACTTGATGAGGTAATAGTACCTTCTCCCTTACTTGAAAGTAGTTAAATCGCGAAACGGTTTACGAGACACCTACACCAAGTAGTGAGGAAGTTGATGATGTTGATCATGAAACTTGAGATCAAGTTACTGAGAACCTCGTAGATCAACGAGTAAGATCCGCTTTTGAGTGATGCGGTAATCCATTACGGAAGTCATGCTACTAGATCATGATGAACCTCGAACTATGAAGAAGCGATGGTGAGCCAGATTCATAAAATGGCTTGAGGCCATGAAATCGAGATGGGATCCATGTATGAAAACAAAGTATGGACTTTGGTTGACTTGCCGAGGTAGGCAAGCAATAGAAAACAAGTGGATCTTCAAGAAGAAGAAGTGGTGGCGGTAATATTCTTGTCTATAAAGCTCGACTTATGCATAAAGGTTTCGACAAGTTCAAGGGATTGACTACGATGAGACCTTCTCACCCGTGGCGATGCTTAAGTCCGTCCGAATCATGTTAGCAATTGCGCATTTATGATTATGAAATTTGGCAAATGGATGTAAAGCTGCATTCTGAATGGATTTACGGAAGAAGAGTTGTATATGATGCAACGAGAAGGTTTTATCGATCCAAGGGAGCTAACAAAGTGTGCAAGCTCCGGCGATCCATCTATGGACTGGTGCAAGCATCTCGGAGTTGGAATAAGCGCTTTGATAGTGTGATCAAAGCATTTGGGTTTATCTGAGACTTTTGGAAGCTTTGTATTTACAAGAAAGTGAGTGGGAGCTCTGTAGCATTTACGATATTATATGTGGATGACATATTGCTGATCGGAAATGATATAGAATTCTGGATAGCATAAAGGGATACTTGAATAAGAGTTTTCAATGAAAGACCTCGGTGAAGCTGCTTACATATTGGGCATTAAGATCTATAGAGATAGATCAAGGCGGCTTAATTGGACTTTCACAAAGCACATACCTTGACAAAATTTTGAAGAAGTTCAAAATGGATCAAGCAAAGAAAGGGTTCTTGCACGTGTTACAAGGTGTGAAGTTGAGTAAGACTCAATGCCCGACCACTGCGAGAAGATAGAGAAAATGAAAGATGTTCCTATGCTTCAGCCATAGGCTCTATCATGTATGCAATCTTGTGTACGGACTGATGTGTGCCTTGCTATAAGCCTAGCGAGGAGGTACCAAAGTAATCGAGTGGATCCTTTGGACAGCGGTCAAGAACATCTGAAATACGAAAAGGACTAAGGATATGTTTCTCGTATATGGAGGTGACAAAGAGCTCATCGTGGCAGTTACGTTGATGCAAGCTTTGACAGCGATCCAGACGATTCTAAATCGCAGACCGGATCGTATTTACACTAAGCGGAGGCTGTCGGTTGGTGCGAGTTCTAAACAAAGCGTCGTGGCGGGATCTACATGTGAAGCGGAATACATAGCAACGGAAGCAGCTAATGAAGATGCGGATGAAGGAGTTCATATCCGATCTAGGTGTCATACCTAGTGCATCGGGTCAATGAAAATCTTCGTGACAATCTTGGAGCAATTGCCTTAGCGAAAGAATCCAGATTTCACAAGAGGACCAAGCACATCAAGAGGCGCTTCAATTCCATCGGGACTTAGTCGGTGGGAGACATAGAGATTTGCAAGATACATACGGATCTGAATGTTGCGAGACCGTTGACTAAGCCTCTTCCACGAGCAAAACATGATCGGCACCAAGACTCCATGGGTGTTAGAATCATTACTATGTAATCTAGATTATTGACTCTAGTGCAAGTGGGAGGCTGAAGGAAATATGCCCTAGAGGCAATAATAAAGTTATTATTTATTTCCTTATTTCATGATAAATGTTTATCATTCATGCTAGAATTGTATTAACGGAAACATGATACATGTGTGAATGCATAGACAAAACAACATGTCACTAGTATGCCTCTACTAGACTAGCTTGTTAATCAAAGATGGTTATGTTTCTAACCATGAACAAGGAGTTGTTATTTGATTAACAAGGTCACATCATTAGTAGAATGATCGATTGACATGACCCATTCCATTAGCTTAGCACACGATCGTTTAGTATGTTGCTCTGCTTTTATCCATGACTTATACATGTTCTGTAACTATGAGATTATGCAACTCCGTTTACGGAGGAACACTTTGGGTGCTACCAAGCGTCTAGCATGCTGGGTGATTATAAAAAGTACTACAGGTGTCTCCAAAGGCAGATGTTGGGTTGGCGTATTTGAGATTAGGTTTTGTCACTCCGATTGTCGGAGAGGTATCTCTGGGCCCTCTCGGTAATGCACATCACTGAAGCCTTGCAAGCACTACAACTAATGAGTTAGTTGTGAGATGATGTATTACGGAGCGAGTAAAGAGACTTGCGTAGCGAGATTGAACTAGGTATTGGATACCGGCGATCGAATCTCGGGCAAGTAACATACCGATGACAAAGGAACAACGTATGTTGTTATGCGATCGACCGATAAAGATCTTCGTAGAATATGTAGGAACCAATATGGGCATCCAGGTCCGCTGTTGGTTATTGACCGTGAATAGTTCTAGGTCATGTCTACATTGTTCTCGAACCGTAGGGTCCATGCGCAAGGTTTCGATGGCGGTTATTATGAGTTTATGTATTTTGATGTACGAAGAAGTTGAGTCCGGATGTGATCACGGACATGACGAGAGTCTCGAAATGGTCGAGACATAAAGATTGATATATTGGAAGCCTATGTTTGGAGTTGGAATGGTTCGGTGGCGGGAATTCTGGGAATGCAGGGAGGTTACGGAACCCCGGGAGGTAAATGGGCCTCGATGGGCCTTAGTGGAAAGGAGAAGGGGCAGCCCTAGGTGGCGCGCCTCCCCCTTCCCTAGTCCTACTAGGACTAGGAGAAGGGCGGCCCCCTCTCTCTTTCCCCCTCAGGAATCCTAGTCCAACTAGGATTGGGAGAATCCTACTCCCAGGAGAGTAGGACTCCTGGCAGCGCCTCCCTTGGCCGCCCGGCCCCCTCCCCCTGCTCCTTTATATCTGAGGCGGGGGCACCTTAGAACACACAAGTTGATCTTTGAGATCGTTCCTTAGCCGTGTCGGTGCCCCCTCCACCATATTCCACCTCGGTTATACCGTCATGAAGCTTAAGCGAAGCCCTGCTGGCAGTGAAACATCAAGATCGTCCTGCGCCGTCGTCTTGTGGAACTCTCCCTCGACACTCGGCTGGATGGATCTGAGGGCGTCATCGAGCTGTCGTGTGTCAAGAACTCGGGGCGTCGAATATGGCGCGGGATCGGTCGGATCGCGAGGAGAGCGTCGACTACTTCCTCTACGTTGTGATCGCTTCGCTTGGGTCTACAAGGGTATGTAGACAACACTCTCCCCTCTCGTTGCTATACATCACCATGATCTTGCGTGTGCGTAGGAAAATTTTGAAATTACTCGTTCCCCAACTTTTGATCCTGGATCAAAACTTTTCTTTCCGAAGACCAACTTACGGACCTTCTAAGCATGACTCTCGAAGCCTGCTGCGGTATTACATTACATAATTCAACTTTCTTACCTCCAAAGCACATTAGAGAAGGCTGCTGCGAGGCTTTAGTCGAGCCTGCTTTGGCGAGCAGAACCTTTGGAATCACCTCACTCCGTGATAGTGCGGTGTTCTTCCCTCGATGGAAGGCGCCTTTAAGCGCCTCCAACAGGGTGTCCGGGCGCCTCGGTTGGGCGGAGAGACAGCGAAATCCTCCGCAGTCTTGCCCTTCCTATACAGAAGGAGCGCCTTGCAGGACTGCTAGAACCATTCTGAGGTTCCGGCCGTAGATCCCGGCACAAGTCGAGAAGGCGCTTGTGCGGCATATGGAGACCTCCTCACGATGGGGTCCCTCTACGAGATCCCGCCTGCGGCGTTCTGCATTCGTAACGAAGGAGTGGAAGCGTTCGAAGTGAATCCCACATCCGTGAGAAAGCCACTGACCTTTCGATGATAGTGGGGAAGATCATCATCGGCGGACTTGCAGATGATATCCGCGGCACAAGTAGAGACACTCACGTGATGAAAGAAATTGCATATATGAGGATCCGGATTGATGCTTACGATCTTGCACCGGGGCCTTTTGGCCTTAAAAACCACTCCTCATAGTGGTGGAAGATATTGTTGAGCCGGAGGCTGTCCAGAGATGGTTCTCCCCTCTTGGACCCCTCGGCCTCCTGATAGGAAGCCTTCTCTCTCCACTTCTCCCTCCTCCAGGGAGAGTACTCCCTCCTCCTCCACTCGTCTTGGAGAGGTGCAGCCGCGTCGTCGTTAGACACACGATTATTGAGGGCTCTTTCGAGTCCCCGTGGCCTGTCTTCAGCCTTCTTCTCCGGCACCGCGTGCGGGTGCGGAACCAACAGCCCTATTTAGGTGGGCGTTCGGTGGAATCTTGCGGCATGGGCGGACGGATGAGCTGCTCGGATCATCCATTCTGCCAAAAGGGAGAAGGAAGAATGAGACCCTCCTAAGTCCAATCTATTTACCACAAGTGTCCGTATAGGGTTGAATCACTTACCTGCGTCATTGCGAATCTTTGCCTGCAAAAATCAGATGATCACCGTCGCGGATGCGAACCGGCTTCACGCCCGCAACTTGACCCTCGAGCGCACGCCGTGCCGTATCGAAGTGAAAACCGCGTAGCACCGGTGTTGTTCGGATTAAACTCCCTGGTTGAATGCCCGTTCTTAGCATAGGAGAGATCCAGCGGATGAAAGCATAAAGCAGACCACGTCGGCGGGCTGAGCTTATTGCTCACGGCTTACGGATGCTGAGCTCGAGTCTCGTCGGCTCCTTCGGATTGCCCCATAACAAACCCTTCTCTTTCCGGAGAGGTGAGCTGCATTGAGGATGCGAGATCTAAGCTTCGGAGCCACCGCCCATGTGGAATTCGCGCGACTTCGGTGATCAACAACCACCACGATTGCCACCCCTTGGCGGAGTCCCGAAGTACCCGCCGAGCGAAAGGGCGTTAGGCGGCTTACCCAACATGGCGCCTCAGCATTCCGTTGCGTGCCCATCACAACCTTGACGATGTTGAAGGTCTTGAGCCCTGAGGCCAAGTGGGGCGGATCACGTAGGAAGGCCTCGCCACACGGCGATCGCCGTCCAGATGTTGAGATGAAGTTTGGCGCCGGGTCGGTAAATCCGGGCCGTATTAAAACGCGAGGCCCGGACAAATGGAGTGCGATTGAAAACCTAGATCCCATGGAGGAAGTGGGCGGGAAAACGATCCTCTCATGAGGGCCGGGGTCAGGGATAAGTACGCCCCCTCGTTGAGGAACTGATCTTGCGAAAATCAGCTGAGAAAGGTATCGGCTGACTGCCGGCTTGGTGATGTGCTCACCTTCTTGCAATTGAGGGCAACCATTTGCCTCCCGCTCAGGACATAGTCGGAAGAAATACCGGTGAGATCTGCGAGCTTAAGCGTTGGAGCTTGAGTCTTTAGCGGAGATGGATAAGCAAAAGGAGGAAGAAGGCGTAGGTGAAGGTGAGTCGTCTTATCCCATATATATAGGAGGAATGAGAACTGCTCACGTCCCCACGAATAAATAAACTAAACCTTATCTCCAAAGCGCCACCATCAGCTAAATGCGGTTGGAGTTACTACGTCCGTATTGATGAGAATCCCGGATATAGAGAACGATCTACTGCTTGACCGGACGTGATGCCAAAAGTACTTCGCTAAAGCGTGCTTGAGGTGGTATAGTAAAAGCGATTCAAACATAAAGCACAGTAGCGGTGTGAGGTCGTATGCCGCATAATATGTCGACAAATTGGACTTGTATGTACATTTGGCTTCTCTCTACGGTGGAATGTGGACGTTATTTTAGAGAGCGGACACTATCGTGGTGTTCGCAGATCTTCTCTGGATTATTCAAGGAGAACCCGCCTTGCAATACCAGCGGCGAACATTATCCTTGCCGGACTTATAGTGATTAGAGCCTGGATTAAGAGATATTGAGGAGTCTGGACTAGAGGGTGTCAGACAGCCGGAACTATCATCGTCCGCGGACTCAAGACTCTGAAGATAAAAGATTGAAGACTCTGTCCGATGTCAGGATGGGACTTCCCTTAGCGTGGAAAGGCAAGCAGCCCGATACGGATATGTAGATCTCCTACCACCTTGTAACCCGACTACGTGTAACCCTAGCCTCCTCCGTTGTCTATATAAACCCGGCGGACTTTGATCCGTAAGGACACAACATACGATACAACATTCATAGCCATCTCGCTAGCTTCTGGGGTTTAGCCTCCTTGATCTAAATGGTAGATCACTCTTGTACTACCCATATCATCAATAATAATCAAGTAGGGCGTGGGGTTTTACCTCCATCGAGAGGGCGAACACAGGTAGAAAACATCGTGTCCCTGGTCTCTGTACCATCGCCTAGGCGCTGGTAAAAACCTTAGGTTAGATCTATGTGATCGTCCACTCATCATGTCGATGATGATGAGATCACTTCGCCCGATTAGAGATGGTTGCATACAATGAAGATCGATCTCGGATCCATAGGATAGACGGATGATGGCGGATCTGGTGAGGTCCCGAACTGTGCGTCTAAGCGGATGGTAACGAAGACAAAAAGGGACACGATGTTTTTACTGGTTGGAGCTGATTGATCTCGATGGTAAACCTACTGTGATTGATAGTGATGATATGAAACTGGTGAAGTTCCCCGTGAAGATACCTGGGTTCAATCAGATGACGTATCTTTAACAGATGATGATGGCCACCTGGCCTTTGAATCATTTTTATTTACCTCGAAGCGTCCTGTTCTGGTAGAAACTGCTGTTTAGAGTCGAGGCAGTCCGCGAGTCTGAGGCGGCTCTTGGTATTCTCCCTCTTTATAATAGGACCAAGGCTCATTTCTTTTCTTCAATCCTCCATCGAATCTTCTCCTTGCTCCAAGTTCCAACACCCAGCCCAGTTGAGCGCCGGACCTTCAACAATGTCGGCTCGTGACCTTCGGGGCGGTGGATGCCCTCCTCCGTCACGGAGGACATGCTAAAACTGCGAGAGGCCAAGTACACATCCTCACGAAGTTTCTATGCAGGCTGCCCGCCCGAAGGGCAGGCCGTCCCTACCGAGCCCAGCAGATGCGTTAAATCTTTATCCACCTCCGTCGGGGTTTAGGCTTCGATGGATCCTTTTGTGAGAGGGCTCATGTTCTACTATGGGTTGGAATTTTACGACTTGGCTCAGAGTCCATCCTCCATATTTCCGCATTTATTGTAAATGCGCAAAGCCTTCCTCCGTGTTACCCCCACTTACGGCTGTGGTGAAGACCTTCAATGTGCAGCGGAAGATGATCGGGGGGCATCAAGCGAGTCTTGTGGGGGTGGCCGTGAGCGGAGGGCCGATGCCCCATGGCCGAGGCTCCTTCCAAGAAGAGCTTGGCTTGTGGCAGCGGAGTAGTTCTATATCATCGCTCCAAAGGCAGCGGCGAAACCGCGCCCTTATTCCGCTCGGGACCTCCTGACGGTTGATGTAAATGGGTCAACCAAGAGAGCTCAATGGGGGCCATCAGCGGGCGTGCCCCTAATGCAGGGCGGTTGAAGACCTCAGCGAGGGAGAGATCTATCTGGTTGTGGTAATGCAGGTCATGCTGATTAGGTGTCTCCTTCCCTGCAAACACTGCCCTCTCCGTGTGGGAGTTTATCCGGAGGGACCACATATTCTCAACACTTCATGGGTATGACACCCGTGGAGATGTACAAGTATTCTTGAGATCCGCGAGGCGTGTCAGGAAATGACCAGGATGCGGCCCCTAAGCTGCAATCGCCGGATATAGAAGTAAGTAGCTCGAGTCGGACATACCGTTTGTTTTCCTTTCTATGATTAAGCCTTTTGACCGATTTCCTTCTAAGCGGGAGTGGATAAGCATAAGCAAAACGTCTGATGTCGGCCCCCTCGAAGACGTGCGGATCCGTCTGGTCGAGGATCTTTGGAGGTTGCGCCTTGAGGAAAGCGAGGAAAATCAGAGCTACCGCCTCGCCAAGGTGGCTCTTGAAGAAGGGGATCGAGAATCCTCCCTCCGGGGAAAAAGGACCGCCTCCGAGACCAGGCCAAAGCCCCTAAGCGGGGAAGAAATCTTCACGGAGGTCCTGCGTCGGGTAGGCCCGGCCGCACATTCTCCCCTAAAGAATCAGCCCTCCAGCGAGCCGTGAGTAGAAAAAAGGGAGTTGGTAATAAGAGACATCCCTATTTGTGTTTACGAGGATAACTTGAAATTTTTACCTTGTAGTTCGAATCTCCGACCTTCTCGGATAGGCTTCGTCTTGAGGACCTTCGTCCGGGAGATGGTGGAAGCGAGGCGCCTCCGTCTGCTGCGCCGTCGGATAGGCGGACGAGCATGAGAGTGTCATCGCGGAGGTATCCCCAAGCCCGGCAGAGCGAAGAGTTCAAGCGCCGACTAGTGTTCGTGCCGGAGGGCTGAAGGATCTGCTTGAGGAGGCGTCCATCTCGAGAAGATCACCGTGCATTGATGAGCATGGTGATTGGAAGGATTTCATCTGCGAGGCGGATTGCATAATGCCGTCGAGGAGTTCTTGGCATGGTTTGAGGTATGTAAAATGACACACCTTTTGACAGTTTTACACATAAAGTGCATCTGTATAGATAGTAGCCCACGAGACTCGGTGGGTTGTCGAGATGCGATAGCGTGCGAGGATCAAAATCGCGGAGTTTCAATTTTCGCCGTTCCTATGCGGTGGCGGATCGTCCAGAAGCCCAGCCGGATGATGGAGTTCTTGAACTAAGCGGCAACTCGTTGCGAATCACGGACATCGCTAGTCAACGAGGCGACTTGATGAGTCGCAAGGTAAGTTGTTTCTCCGCAGTCACCTAGTAAGGGCGAAGCCCACCTCTTATAATATTAGTAGCTTAGCCGAGATGGTGCTGCTGCTGTGGAGAACCTTGGGCGAACTTGCTCAAGCCAAGTAGCAAGCCAGCACTACGGAAACAGCTAATTTGCCGTCGAGAGGCGTCTTTGCCGTCGGCTTTTAAATTGCAGGCGAAGGCGGCAAAGAAAGATTGCTGTCATCACCAGGCGGCAAAAGAAAGATGGCTGACAAAATATACTTTGCCGTCTGCGAAAAAAACACAGGCGGCAAAGAGATCACTTTGCCATCTGCGAAACAAATCACACGGCAAAAGAATCTTTGCCGTCAGTTTTCATTTTCATAGGCGGCAAAGATTCTTTGCCGTCTTCATTAATGCAGGACGGCAAACTGCGCTCTTTTCCGTCATGTGTTTTTTCCCAGGCGGCAAAGAAAAAACACAAGGCGGATTGATCACATGGATCGATGACATGGCGTGATCCACTCCACTCATCCCGGCTCCCTCTGATTGCACCACCCCGCCCCCATGGCGCCCCACCCTCTCTCTCTCCCTTATCCTCCGCCGCACCCACCACGATCTCTCTCTCCCTTATCCTCCGCACCCACCACGACCCGTTCTCTCTCCGTTCTCTCGCTCTCGATCCACACAAGCGGCGCCCTTTCCTCTCAACCCCGGCGCCGCCCGTCCACCTCCGACGCTTCCTCTCAGCCCGGCGCCGCCGACCCCTGCCCCATCCCGTCGCCCTGCCCGGCTTCTCGCTCCGTCCCCGTCGCGCCCGTCCGCCTCAGCAGCGCCACGAGCCCGCCTCCGCTCCTCGCCTTGGCCGAGCCGCCTCCGCCTCGGCCTCCGCCCGGAACCACGAGCCCGCCTCCGCCTCGAACTCCGCCGCACCACCAGCCTGCCTCTGCCTCGACCTCCGCCGCACCACCGGTCCGCCTCCGCCTCGGCCTCCAGCCGGGCCACCGAAACGCCTCCGCCCTCGACCTCCGCCGCACCACCAGCCTGCCCTGCGCCCGACCTCCGCCGCACCGCCAGGCCCCGCCTCCGCCTCGGCCTCGCGGGCGCACGAAACCCGCCTGCTGCCTCGACCTCGCCCGCACCACCAGGCACACTGCCTCGACCTCCGCCGCACCACGAGCCCCGCCTCGCCTCGGCCTCCCACCACCGCCGCCAGGCCCGCCTCCGCCCATGCCACCGGCGCGCAACGGCCGCCGCGCCGCCCTCTCCTCATCCACCAGCGCCCGCGTCCGCCCTGCGCGCTGCGTCCGCGGCGCCGTTCGCCAGCCCAGAGCCCACCTCCCGCCCTGCTTTGGGCGGCCCGGCTGGCGCCACCAGTCAGCGGTCGGCGCTTATTCGTCTCCACGGATCGAAGTCGCGGTGGATCGAAAGATAATCATCGTAATATTGCCGTGTATTGTGATGTAGACATGCGGTACTCCGTATTGTATAATGTGTATTGTGTATAATCTAGTGTGGTATATTTTGTGGGTTTTGTCCATATGGAATGTAAAAAAAAATCGATAATGTGTATTGTATCACGAAGATTGGTAGTGGGGTTTCCTTGACCGTGTACTTGATAGCTGATCTCACTTGTGCCTTTGTAGGTTTATTTTTTATTTGATTAAAAATATTTCTATACCGTCTGTGATGTATGAGGTTGGTGGCAAAGATGGCCTTTGGTGACGGCAAAGATGCTTTTGTTTGCCGTCATGTAATTTATCGGTTGAAAACCGTCGATGTTTGGTGCGGCAAAATCTTCCGTCTGTCCTATAAAAATGACGGCAAGTATTCTTTGCGGCTAATCTTCACCGTCTGAGTTTGCGTCTACCTTCGGCAGCAAAATCTTTGCCGTCTGGTTAGGTCTTTGCCGTCTGTAATCCTGAGGCTGACAAGTGCTTTCTGTAGTCGAGAAAAGGGTGATCGGCTGCCTCGAGGTGGCCAAGGAGTTAGAAGCGAAAGGGCTGCACACTACCTACGGGGAGGAAATGGCGAAATGGCGTGAAATTAAAGATGCTACCGACCGCCATATGAGGCTCTTGAAAAAGGTGCCTAGCGGGCGAAGGACTGAGAAGGCCACCGAAGCCAAGGATGCCGTTCGCAATGCGGGCTATAAAGAGGAGTGCGCCAAGTAGGAGAACTTTGTGGCTGTAAGCCCTTTACTCTGCTTGAAGGTTCACGGATCAAAGTATGCTCAACAGGCTGTTGTGGGATCAGGAGGATCCTTATATGGACTTAGCGAGTCGCGTAGGATGTCTTGGTGCACTTCGGAACAGAAGGATCACGAAGGCGGAAGAGCTGTTTTGGTCTCAATTCCATAGTCCGGGCGTTCACTTCCATTGACCAGGCCGGTTGGCGAGTGGGCTGAGCTGAATAGGTTATCGGGCTTGCCATAGCCGGATATCGTGACTCATATACGGCGGATAGGCCCAAACCAAAAAGTTATTTTGGCTTATTACAGCAATTTCTTGGGCGGTGCCGCATATCAAAGCGATGAAGCGATTGCGGCCTGCATAGAGGTCCCACGGATGGCACTTCGCCCGATGTGAACACATTGGGCAGAGATGGATGCCACGCTGTTGCGACCCGAGTTGAGACGAAAGCGGTTACCCATGAGACACTATTTTGGGAAGTTCTGCGTGGTGCTCGCGTAATGAGAGTCATGATGCTAAAAAAATGTCGCGTTCAAATGAACAATTTATTTTGTAAAACAATGTTTATGATGTAAGCGCTTTTTATACTTGATGCGTTCAAGTATTGAAATATCTCCTATCGCGGACGTTTATGTATACGTGTGTATAACACGAAAGATGGCGATCGTCGAACTGACCCCCACACAGATGAGGTGTTGTAAAAATAAGCGCATTTTGCACATAATCAGACGTCTCGGTCCTTTGAAGGAGGTGGTAGCGCAACAAGCGAAGCAACGGACTATAATGCTTTATCACTTTCACTTAGCCATGGGAGTTGAGGGTGGGGCTATGATATAGCCCCTGAGGGGCTGCGCTATCCAATTTGAGTAGCGTATGTGTGCACAGCCAAGAGTCCTTCGTCCAAAGCGGAGAATTCTAAACTTCGGTGGTCGATCGAGTGGTTGACCGGTCTCTCATTGTATCATGATAGTCGGTTTTCGGCTTTCTCTGGGAGCTTTTCGCCCAACGAGGCGGGGAACTGTCGCATTAGTTCTCCTGGTGCCACGTTAGCGATGATCTGAGCGTAAAGCGGCAAAACACGAGGCAGGGCAAACCCAACATTTGACCAAAGACATGATTGGAGTTGATGCATATAAGGCCTAACTTCGGGCGCGAACACTCCCTAAGGTGTTAGGTCTTTATAATATGGTAGCGAACAATGCCCTAGCCCCTAGTGTCCGAGTGCAGGCGAGGTCCTCGGCTTGCGGCCAATGCCAAAGCGTCGATCTCCTCTGGGTTATCTGAAAAAAACGGGGATTATAACAACAAGAGGCGGTAAAAAAGGTTTATCGCCGGATCTTAATCTGAAAAGAATCCTTTGCAATGGGTCCCTACTGCGTCTACCTTTGTGTCTCCGTTATGCTTAGTATCACGGGCAGGTGTGCACGTTGTTCATCTGTAAAAAGAGGAACTTAGTTTGAAAAGATATCATCTTGAAAGTGCATAAAAATTGAAATATCAATAAATTAATAAAGCTGAGCCTATATTAGCTCATTATTGCTTATATGCACTGCCCCTTGTGAAGGGAGTGTGCGGCGGGGAACCCCTAAGCTTATTTATGCGGACTCGTCTAGCCCGTGTCCGGGGTCTTTCAATGACCCTCTTAATGAAATGATACCCGCGTGGACCGGGCATTTTAAGTGTAAGAACCGCGGCGTGTGGTATTGCGTTAAAGCGGACAAAAGCTTCACGTCCCAATAGTGCTTGATAGCTACTTTTGAATGGGGCGACATGAAGATTAGCTTTTAGCGTCGGAAGTTGTCGGTGACCGAACACAACTTCTAGTAATAAGGGCACTATGCACTTGGCGTAAGGCACTGCGTCACTCCTTTAAAAAGGAAGTGCGACTATGTCGAATTTTAGTAAGTCTATCCTCATCTTGCGGATTGTGTTCGGATATAGCAGAGTTTAAATCGCTCGCCGTCCATCGGGACTTGTGTAAATTGTAGTCCGTCGATTATAGGATCCAATATCGAGCGAGTCCATCCTGCGTTTGAATATACGGAATAATCCGGTGGTGAAAGTGATTGGTTTGACATCCAACAGAGTTCGGTTGGGGTGGACCGTGCGGCACTTATTTTAGCGGGTGCCGCATTGTTTTCGTAATATCACATGAAGTGAGTTTCTGTTTTGACTTCTTGTGGGAAAGTCTTTTGTTTTCGATGCTCTGGCTGGTGGGGTTCATCATCGTCCTCGCTTGGTGCGTCGAGCCCCTTGTGTTCGGCGTTGAGGGTCGGGACTGTTTGAAAACCCAACAATCTCGGTGGGTGTGGTTTGCAAGCCTTCCGAGTGCTTGTGGATTTGACATATCGATCCAAAATTTTGTTTAAGTTGGATAGCTCATCCTTTGTTTGTCCTTAGAGGCCGTGTTTTGTTGTTTGACATGAGCTTTTGAATCGGCGTTGACAGCCCGTGTTCTTTGGGCTTTTCTTTATTCCGGTTGATCCTTTCGTGCCGTGATTCCGTTTCCATCTCTTATCTCGGATGTACTCGGGTTGCTGGTGATGCATCTTGCTAGCCATTTATCTTCCCTAGCCATAAAGCGGGTCATGAGAGCTTGTTAAGCGCGACCATTGTCCTCGGCTTCTCTTGGCGAGGTGTACGTGACCATTGATCTCGAGACGTTGTGTTTAAAAGCTACTAAGGCTTCGGCGTCGAGAATGTCGACTATTTGGTTCTTTTGGTGAGAACTTGTTCGAAATTCTTGGCCGACTCTCCAGGTTGTTGAGTTATATGACTTAGATCGTCACGAATCCAGGAAGCGGACATAAGTCCTTGAAATTTGCTCTAAAGCGTCCTCGAGCTCTTCCCAACTTCCAACAGTGTTTTCTAGGAGGCTTTTGAGCCAATGTAGTAGCCCTTTGAGCCTGACGAGTGGAATATTTTATGGCGTGGAGATCATCTCCTCTAGCCATGTGTATGTGTAGTATGTAATCCTCTATCCAGAGACTCGAGTGCATTGTTCGTCGTATGCCTCTATGTTTATGGGTTTGAACCTCTTTGAAATTCATGGTCCAGCACCTCATCGGTGAAACATGAGTGGGTGTCTGGCCTTGTGTTGGGTGTGCATTGTCTTGAACACTGGCGTGTTATGTTGCTTCTGGGGCCCTCTTTTTGGCCCGTAAATGGACTGGTAGAAGGGCACCATTTTTCCAGGATCATGAGTTGGCTTGTGTGGCGCCGCTTGCCGGCTTTGGCTGTCATCTGGCCACTATCAGACTAGGCGGCTTCTTTAATTTATTTGGTATGGTGGCTCTATGGCTTCTCGTCAAGTTCAGGCGACTTCTTAAGCCCGGAAGCTCTCTTGATTAGTGGCCATTCCATATGTTGTCTGCCCGGTTTGAGCACTTTGCTCCACCACATTGAGTATGTGTCTTCCGCTGTTTTGAGCTTCCATTTTTCCTTCTTGAGACTTCTTGCGTTGATTGTGAGGTCTTTTGTGAAGGTTCTTATGCTCAGTGGTATGTGTCGGCGTGAGTTAATGCGGAATGTTTGGTTTACGTGGGGCATGGATTGATTGTCCAATTAAATCCTGTTCGAGCGGTTGATTTGTTTGATGTTAAATGTTCGCCGTCCTTTGGTTTGCCCTGCTCTATTCTTTGGGTCATTGGGCCCTTGTTTTTGTCGGCGGGACTTTACTGGGCGGCGTCTGCGTCGCCGTTTTGGTTGTTGTCGGCGGGATTATCCTTTGCGGCGCCCATTGTCCCTCATTATCGCTTCCTTTTTGGATTTATCACCATATATACATCATGGGTTGGGGTGGCCTTCCGGTGCTTTCGGTGGCCAATGGTTCTTGATTCGTCTTGACATAAATCGCCCTTACCGTCGATGTCTTCAGATCGTAATCTAGCATATACGGTAGAAATGCGTCGGCAGTTGCTACAAAAGTGGGTGGTGGGTGGGCTTTGAATTTCTTCGTCGTCCGCATCCCAACCCTCTGGCGTGAATCAGAGGCGGGGCTCTCGAGATGTGAGAAGTGCTTTAGCGAATTTAGGATGTCGCCAAAAGGTGAGTCTTTGAAAGATGTCGCCAGCGGTGAACTCCATGTTCGGCGCCCAATCGGATTCGATTGGCGGGAAGCATGAGAGGTTGGAGTCGGCAAGGTGAGGCACCTCAGTCCACGAGCTTTATAATGGGCGAGGTCGATTGTTGGCTCCATCGCCCGTGGCGTTGCACGACTCACGGCGGTGTCCGGCCACCCGATCCTCGATCTGCCGCGCCCAGCTCAGAACTATGGGTGGGAGGCGGATTCATCAGTCTGACCTCAAAGGCATTGTCCGGCGGCGAAGTTAGATCATGCCCATCGTGGCGATGCGACACGCTTGTTCTGCGGCTTGGATCCGCCGAAGATCAAGTCCCAGCGGATATCCTTTGTGAAGTTTAGGCTTCAAGCCGACTGGCGGCGAGCGTAACGGTCTGCTCAGATGGCCAAGTTGAATTGTATGCGATCTTGGCTTCGCCCGAATCTGAAGATGTCCGGGGAGAAAAGTCTCACCACGAGCCCAGGCGTTGTTGATTGAAGAAAAGCCATCAAGCCTATGCTCGGTGTGGCGACGAGAGGAACTCTCAATAGAAAGCACGATATCGATTATCAAAAGCCGGCGGATCTCGGGTAAAGGTCCGGCGAGCACAATGGAATGCGGATGGTAACGAGGAGACAAAGGGACCCGATGTTTTTACCGAGGTTGGCCCTCTCGATGGAGGTAAACCTCTCACTCTTGATTGATTGATATTGATGATATTGGTAGTACAAGAGTGGATCTACCCACGAGATCAAGAGGCTAAACCCTAGAAGCTAGCCTATGGTATGATTGTTTGTAATGGTTGTTTGATCCTCACGGACTAAAACCCTCCGGTTTATATAGAACCTGAGGAGGGCTAGGGTTACAGCGAGTCGGTTACAATGGTAGGAGATCTACATATCCATACTCGCCAAGCTTGCCTTCCACGCCAAGGAAAGTCCCATCCGGACCACGGGGACGAAGTCTTCAATCTTGTGTCTTCATAGTCTTGGAGTCCGTGGAGGCGATGATGGTCAGCTGTCCAGGACACCCCCTAGTCGAGACTCCCTCGGCTGCCAAAAAGCATATGTCCTAGATGGTGCTAGGTGGCACCCATCGAAGAACCAAGGCGTTATGAGCAGCTTAGCGATCGCGTCTTGATGATTACTCCCTCGTTGAGTGCGGCATGCTTTGACAGCCTAGAACCCGGGGCTCCAAAAGCGTTTTGAGCAACACGGACATATGAGATGTTAGAGGAGCTGAAAATGGTTTTCAAGCTCATGCCGGTCGAGAGATATGAAGTCTTCGACAAGATCTATAGTTGTAAGATGGAGGAAAATAGTTCTATCGGTGAGCACATACTCAAAATGTGCAGGTTGCACAACCGCTTTGTCCCGGTGGACATTAACCTCTGGATGAGGCGGTCATTCACAGAATCCTTGATCATCCCATCGAGCTACAAGAGCCGTGATGAACTACAATATGCATGGGATGGTGAAAACTATTCTGAAGTATTTTCAATCTTTGAAGCGGCGAGTAGAAATCAGAAAGAACATCAAGTGTTGATGGTCAATAAAACCACCAAGTTCAAGAAGGGCAAGGTAAGAAGAACTTCAAGAAGGGCGGCAAGGATGTTGCTTGCACCCGTTAAACAAGTTACGGGAAGAAGTCAAAGAATGGACCCAAGCACTGGGTAGGTGCTTTTATTGCAAGGGAAGGGTCCTTTGAGCGAGAACTGCCCCAAATACTTAGCGGACAAGAAGGCTGGCAACACTAAAGGTATATTTGATATACATGTACTCGTAGTAACTCACAGGTATTTGATACGGTGCCGTTCTTGGCGAAGGCGAAATGACGATCTTGCTTCGGGAATGGTTCAAGGTCGATGTGATCGCCGTCGACCCTTCTACCTCTACATTTACCTCTGGATTAGTTTTAAACCTCAATAATTGTTATTTAGTGCCAAGTTTGAGCATGAACATTGCATCTGGATCTCGTTTGATCTGAGATGGCTACTCATTTAAATCCGAGAATAATGGTTGTTCTATTTATATGAGAGATATGTTTTATGGTCGGTACGCCGATGGTCAATGGTTTATTCTTAATGAATCTCGAGCATAATGTCACACATATTCATAGTGTGAATACCAAAAGATGTAAAGTTGATAACGATAGTCCCACATACTTGTGCTGCTTTGCCTTGGTCACATTGGTGTCAAGCGCATGAAGAAGCTCCATGCTGATGGACTTTTAGAGTCTCTAGATTATGAATCGTTTGACACATGCGAACCATGCCTCATGGATAAAATGACCAAGACTCCGTTCTCCGGAACAATGGGCGAGCAACCAACTTGTTGGAAATCATACATACCGATGTGTGCGGTCCAATGGCGTTGAGGCTACATGGAGGCTATCGTTATGTTCTCACTCTCGATGACTTGAGTAGATATGGGTATGTCTACTTGATGAAACACAAGTTTGAGACCTTTGAAAAGTTCAAGGAATTTCAGAATGAGGTAGAGAATCAACGTGACCGAAAGATAAAGTTCCTCTGATCGGATCGTGGAGGAGAATATTTAAGTCCGAATTTGGTACACTTAAGGAAATGTGGACTCGTTTCACAACTCATGCGCTGGAATACCTCGGTAATAGCGGTGTGTCGAGCGTCGTGTCGCACTCTATTAGATATGGTGCGGTCTATGATGTCTCTTACCGATTTACCGCTATCATTTTGGGATCGCTCTAGAGACAACTACATTCACTTTAAATAGGGCACCGTCTAAATCCGTTGAGGACGACACATGAATTATGGTTTGGGAAGAAACCTAAGCTGTGTTTCTAAAGTTTGGGGATCGATGCTTATGTCAGAAACTTCAACCTGAAAATCTCGAACCCAGAGTCGGAAAAATGCGTCTTCATAGGATACCCTAAAGGAAACCATTGGGTATACCTTCTACTTAAGATCGAGGCAAGATCTTTGTTGCCAGAATTGATCCTTTCTAGAAAAAGTTTCTCTCGAAAGTAAGTGGGAGGAAAGTAGAACTTCGATGAAGTACTACCTCTTGAGCAGGAAAGTAGCGCAGCTCGGGAAAATGTTCACAATGGTGCCTACACCAAGCTGAGAGGAAAATAATGATGATGATCAAGATTACTTGAGATCAAGTTCTCTTGCCGAACTTCATAGGTCCACAAGGACACGTTCCGCGCCCAGTGAATGCAGCGATACTGTCTTGGAAATCATGTTGTTGAACAATGGTGAACCTTGAACTATGAAGAAGCGATGGCGAGCCCAGATTCCAACAAATGGCTTGAAAGCCATGCTATCAAGAATAGAATCCATGTATGAAAACAAAGTATGGACTTTGTGAGACTTGCCGAAGTGATCAGCGAGCTATAGAAAACAAATGGATCTTTAAGAAGAAGGCGAGCGCGGATGGTAATGTTACCATCTATAAAACTCGACTTATCGCTAAGGGTTATCGACAAGTTCAAGGGGTTGACTACGATGAGACATTCTCTCCGTAGCAAAGTTGAAGTCCATCCGAGATCATGTTAGTAATTGCTGCATACTATGATTATGAGATATGGCGGATGGGCGTCAAAAGCGGCATTCATAGCAGACATCTTAAGGAAGAAGCTGTATATGATGCAGTAGAAAGGTTTTATCGATCCTAAGAATGCTAACAAAATATACAATCTCTAGTGATCCATTTATGGGTTGGTGCAAGCATCTCGGAGTTGGAACATTTGCTTTGATGAGATGATCAAAGCGTTTGGGTTTATCTTGAGACTTATGGAAAGCCTGCGTTTACAAGAAAGTGAGTGGAGCTCTATAGCATTTCTCATATTATATGTAGATGACATACTCTTGATGGGAAATCATATAGAACTTTTGGAATGACATTAAGGCCTACTTGAATAAGTGTTTTTTTCAATGAAGGACCTTGGAGAAGCTGCTTAGATATTAGGCATCAAGATCTATAGGGATAGATGGAGGCGCCTCATGGGTCTTTCACAAAGCACATACTTTGATAAGATTTTGAAGAAGTTCAAAATGGATCCAGTCCAAGAAAGGGTTCTTGCCTATGTTGCAAGGTGTGAGATTGAGCTCAAACCAATGCACGACCACGGCAAAAGATAAAGAAGAGAGAAGTGTCATCCCTATGCTTCAGCCATAGGATCTATTATGTATGCCATCTTTGTGTACGAGACCTGATGTAAACCTTGCCGTTAGTTTGGTAGGAAGGTACCAAAGTAATCCCGGCAAAAGGAGAGCTGGACAGTGATCGAGAATATCGAAGTACCTAAAAGGACAAAGGACATGTTTCTTGTTTATGGAGGTGACGAAGAGCTGTAAGTAAAGGGTTATGTCGATTGTCAAAATCGGCGGGATCTCGGGTAGGGGTCCCGAATTGTGCGTCTAGGCGGATGGTAACAGGAGACAAGGGACACGATGTTTTTACCGAGTTGGGCCCTCTCGATGGAGGTAAAACCCTACTCCTACTTGATTGATATTGATGATATGGGTAGTACAAGCGTGGATCTACTTGAGATCAAGGAGGCTAAACCCTAGAAGCTAGCCTATGGTATGATTGTTGTAATGGTTGTTCGTCCTAGGGACTAAAACCCTCCGGTTTATATAGACACGGAGAGGGCTAGGGTTACTGAATCGGTTACAATGGTAGGAGATCTACATATCCGTATCGCCAAGCTTGCCTTCCACGCCAAGAAAGTCCCATCCGGACCTTTGGGCCGAAGTCTTCAATATTGTATCTTCATAGTCTTGGAGTCCGGCGGGACGATGATCGGCTGTCCGGACACCCCTAGTCGAGGACTCCTCGGTGGCGCTGAACCAGGCTTCAATGACGATTAGTCCGCCTCGCATAATGTTCGGCATTGCAAGGCGGGTTCCTCCTTGAATAATTGAGAAGATCATGAACACCACGATAGTGTCGGCTCTGCAAAATAAATTCCACATTCCACGTAGAGAATAAAATGTACACAGTTCAATCTGGCGGCGTATTATGCAGCATGACATCACACTGCTACACGGGCTTTTGTTTGAATCGTTTTTTACTATACCACCTCAGCACGTTTAGCGAAGCGGTTTCTTTGTACGCGTCTTGTCGAGCGAGATCGTGTTCCCTTGTTCAGGATTCTCATCAATGCGGCGTGGGTAACCCAGCCGCGCCATTGATGGTGGCGCTTGGGAGATAGCGAGTTTTACTAGGCGGTTGGGGCGCATAGTCTTCATCCGCCTATATATAAGGATAAGGATCCACCTTTTCACCTACACCTTCTTCCTCATTTGCTTATCCATCTCCTTTTCGAGCTCCAGCGCCCAAGTTCGCGCATCTCGTCTCGACCTTCTCCGACCATATGCAGGCGGGAGGCAAATGGTTGGTCTCCTCCGTCACGGAGGAGCACATATAAGCTGCGCGGCACTGGGATACCTTTCGGACATCAGCGCACGGCTGCCCGACAAGGCAGCTCACCCCCACCAGGCCTTGAGAGGTCGTTTTCCTCCCCACTTCCTTCGCGGACTGGGCTTTCCACTTCACCCCTTTGTCAGGGCTCATGTTCTACTGGCCTGGATTTCCACGATCTGGCGCGAACTTCATCCTCAACATCTCGGCGTTTATCATTGTGTCAAGAGGCCTTCCTCTGCATCCAACCCCGCCCGACTTGTGGCTCAAGACCTTCAATGACAAGCGAAGGTAGTGAAAGAGCACTCAAGCCGAGTGCGGGCGCCATGTTGGGCAAGATGCCCAGCGTCCTCTGATTCGAAGGGGCCTTTGTGGAGTCGTCAAGGGGTGGCAATCGGGGTGGTTCTACATCACCGAGTATGCGACCCTAAGTGGGCGGCCCCGAGTTTAGATCTCGTATCCTATGCAGCTCACCTCACTGGAAGAAGGGCTTGCTATGGGGTAGTTCGGAAGAGGCGGGGACTCAAGCACGTATCCGAAGCTAGTGAACAAAGCTCGGGCTTGTTAATGTGGTCAAGTCATGCTCATCGCGGATTCTCCCATGCCAACAGCGGGCATTTAAATTGTGGGAGTTCAATCCGGCTGGCACGAGGCATTGGCGGGCACTTGACGCAGCGTCTGAAGGTGCACGGAGGTGCTGTGTTCAAAGGCGTAAAGCTCCGCATCCGCTCTTGAAGATCGCGGATTTCACTCGCGGCCGACCGGTGACAAGGTAAGTGATTCTACCCCTTTCACGGGACACTTGTTTTAATAGTTTGACCTTATCACGGGTTTCAATCTTCCTTTTCCTTTGGACAGGATTTGGATGAAGAGGCCAGCCAGATCATCTGCGCCGGCTCCCGCCCGAAAACCCGATGGGCGCCCGTCTAGTGGGGCTTTGCTAGATTCGGCACGCATGTGGTGCGGAGAAAAAACAGAAAGGAGGCCGAATTTTTTCGAAAGAGTTCGCGTTTTCAGGTGTCCAGCGACTCAGGGCGGACTCCTCCCCGAGCGAGGAGGAAGAAGAAGACTCTCTCGAGAGGAAGAGGAAGAGGAAGAGCTTCCCGGCGAGGCCAAAGGTCAAGAGGAAGAACTATTCCCGGACAGCTCCATGACGCATCGCGTTGGCGACGAAGATGGCCCTCAAGGGCCAGGCCTCCCGACAAGTTAAGTAAGTATCCAGTTCCTGAATGATTTGTAATTTCTTTTGTGTCACATAGTGTCCTTCTAATGCCGCACACTGCCTACTGTCCGGCCGATGATGATCTCCGCTTCGCCAAGCGGTCGTTGGCTCCGTCGGATGTGGATTCCGTCTCGTTGCCTCCACCCCTCGCGGCGGGGCGCTGAGGTGGGATCCTGGAAGGACCCATCGGGAGGAGAGCTCGGGGGCGCCGCCAGGCAGCCTCACAGACATTCTTGCGGACTCCACGCGGAACCCTCGATGGTTCGGAGTCCGGCGACGACCCCGCCGTAGAAGGGCAAGACCGTGGCCTTGGCCCGTCCAACGGAGGTGCGGACAACTTGTTGGAGGCGCTCAAAGCGCTTCCATCGAGGAAGAACACCGCACTATCATGAGTGCGGTGATTGAAAGGATTCGACTATCCAAGGCGGGCTGGCGAAACTGCGGTAGCCTTCTAGCGAGCTTTGAGGTAAGAAGTTAAAAATATGCAATGTAATACCGCATAGGCGGTAGCCCGATGCTCGGTTTGGTGTTAGGAAGAAAAGCGGACTGAGGATCTAAAAGATATCTGCGTGGTTGCTAAAATTATGTCAATATGGGTGTGCGAGGCTCTTCTTGCTGACATCTGCCGCCTTGCTGCGGAGGTCGGTGCTGAAGCGGGACCTCGGCGGTCGAAAAACTCGGCCGTGCCAAGAAGTAGCTCGAGGACAAAGAAGGTGAGTAACACCACTTTGAATAGTTACCTTCTGAGAAAAGGATTTGGGTTGCGATAAAAATAACAAGGATAACGTGGGTGATCTGCTTGGGGGCCACGAAGGAGGTTGCAACCACGAAGGAGGCTATGTCATGACTGAGCATAATCACGGCCGTGGAGCAGGCGAGCGAGAAATTTGGGCGCGGGTGGCGGAGGAGTGCGGCAAGAGCTCCAAGCTCTCATGGAAAAACATGAGAGTTTGGAGGCGCGACTCAGGACTTGAGAATCCGAGCTTACCTCGGCACTTGAAAGTGCCAAAGCCGCCAAGGCCGAGGCCC
>JAHHZJ010010346.1:0-11630 GCA_021437245.1 Aegilops speltoides
GAGGAAGATAGAAAGAATGAAAGTCATTCCCTATGCCTTGGCCATAGGTTCTATAAAGTATGCCATCTTGTTACCGGATCTATTTATACCCTACCTTTGAGTTTGGCGGGGTACAATAGTGATCTAGGGTAGATCCTTTGGACAACGGTCAAAAGTATCCTTAGTGGAATAAGGATATGTTTCTCGATTATGGAAGTGACAAAGGTTCATCGTTAAAGGGTTACGTCGATGCAAGTGTTGACAACGATGGGATGACTCTAAGTCTCGATCTAGATACATATTGAAAGTGGGAGCAATTAGCTAGAGTAGCCGTGCGAGCATTGTAGACATAGAAAAATTTTGCAAAATACATCGGATCTGAATGTGAAAGACCCGTTGACTAAGACTCTCCACAAGCAAAACATGATCACACCTTAGTACTCTTTGGGTGTTAATCACATAGCGATGTGAACTAGATTAATGAATCTAGTAAACCCTTTGAGTGTTGGTCACATGGCGATGTGAACTATGAGTGTTAATCACATGATGATGTGAACTATCGATGTTAATCACATGGTGATGTGATCTAGATTATTGACTCTAGTGCAAGTGGGAGGCGAAGGAAATATGCCTAGAGGCAATAATAAAGTTATTATATTTTCCTCATATCATGATAAATGTTTATTATTCATGCTAGAATTGTATTCAGGAAACATAATACATGTGTGAATATATAGACAAAGCAGGTGTCACTAGTTTGCCTTACTTGACTAGCTTGTTAATCAAAGATGGTTATGTTTCCTAACCATGAACAAGGAGTTGTTATTTGATTAACAAGGTCAATCATTAGTTGAATGATCGATTGACATGACCCATTCCGTTAGCTTAGCACATGATCGTTTAGTATGTTGCTTTGCACTTCATGACTTATACATGTTCCTATAACTATGAATTATGCAACTCCGTTTGGGAGGAACACTTTGGGTACTACCAGCGTCTGGCTTCGGTGATTATAAAGGGTACTAAGGGTGTCTCCAAAAGGGGATGTTGGGTTGGGTATTTGAGATTAGGATTTGTCCTCCGAATGTTGGAGGGTATCTCGGGCCCCTCGGTAATGCACATCACTTAAGCCTTGCAAGCATTGTAACTAATGAGTTAGTTGGAGATGATGTATTCGGACAGTAAAGAGACTTGCGATGCAGATTAAACTAGGTATTGGAACCGGATCGAATCTCGGGAAATAACATACCGATGACAAAGACAACATTATGTTGTTATCGGTCGACCATAAAGATCTTGTAGAATATGTAGGAGCCAATATGGGCATCGGTCCCGCTATTGGTTATTGACCGTGGCGTGTCTGGTCATGTCTACTGTTCTCGAACCGTGGATCCCAACAAGGTTTCGATGGCGGTTATATTATGAGTTTTGTATTTTGATGTACCGGAAGTTGGTCCGGATGTGATCACGGACATGAGAGTCTCGAAATGGTGGACATAAAATTGATATATTGGAAGCCTATATTTGGAGTTGGAATGATTCGGGTGAAATCGGGATTTTCTTGGAACAGGGATTCGGAACCCTCCGGGGTTATTGGGCCTTAGTGGGCCATGAGGGAGAAGGAAGGGCCGGAGGGCGGGCCCCCTCCCCTAGTCCGAATAGGACAAGGAGAGGCGCCCCTCTCTTCCTCCCCCAATCTATTCCAACTAGGAAGGAGTCCTACTCGGTGGGAGTAGGACTCCTCGCCGCCCTCCTCCAGGGCGGCGCACCCCTTGCTCCTTTATATCACGGGGGGGCACCTAGAACACACAAGTTGATCTCGGATCGTTCCTTGGCCGTGTCGGTGCCCCCTCCACCATATTCCACCTCGGTCATATCGTCAAAGCTTAGGCGGCCCTGCGATAGAACATCAAGATCGTCCTGCCCGTCGTCTTGTGGAACTCTCCCTCCTGACTCTCTTGGATTGGGCTCGAGGGCGTCATCGAGCTTGCGTGTGTCAAGAACTAGGCAGATATGGCGCTAGGATCGGTTGGATCGCGAGGAGATGTCGACTACTTCCTCTCGTTGTGATGCTCGCCCGGTCTAGTGCGTAACAACCTCTCCCTCTCGTTGCTATGCATCACCATGATCTTCGTGTGCGTGGAAATTTTTGAAATTACTCGTTCCCCAACATTCTCCTATTATATGTAGATGACATACTCTTGATGGGAAATGATACAAAACTTGGACGCATTAAGGCCTACTTGAACAAGTGTTTTCAATGAAGGACCTTGGAGGCTGCTTATATATTAGGCATCAAGATCTATAGAGATAGATCGAGGCGCCTCATAGGGTCTTCCTAAGCACATACCTTGATAAGATTTTGAAGAGGTTCAAAATGGATCAGTCAAGAGGGTTCTTGCCTATGTTACAAGGTGTGAGATTGAGCTCTTTCGATCGACCAGCAAAAGATAATGAAGAGATGAGTGTCATCCCTATGCTTGACCATAGGATCTATTATGTATGCCATCTTGTGTACAGACCCGATGTAAACCTTGCCGTAAGTTTGGTTGCAAGATACCAAAGTAATCCCGGCAAGGAACCTTGAACGGTCAGAATATCTGAAAGTACGAAAAGGACAAAGGACATGTTTCTCGTTTATGGAGGAGCGAAAGGCTGGTCGTAAGGGTTACGTTGGCGTTAACCCGACTGAATCTGGATGACTCTAAGTCACAAACCGGATCGTGTATATGTTGAATGGTGGAAGCGATAAGGCGATGCGCTGCAAGCGAGCGTCGTGGCGGGATCTCGTGTGAAGCGGAGTACATGGCAGCCTCGGAGGCGGCCATGAGCGATTTGGGTGAAGGTTCATCACCGACCTAGAGGTCATACCCAATGCGTCGGGGCGATCAAGCTCTTGTGACAACATTGGAGCTATTGCCCTTGCCAAGGAGCGGTTTCACAAGAAGACTAGGCACATCAAGCGTCGTTAACTCCATCGTGAAAATGTTCAAGATGGAACATAGAATTTGCAAAGTACACCGGATCGAATAGCGGATCCGTTGACCTCCTTCTCTCGCGTGCAAAACATGATCAACACGAACTCTATGGGTGTTGATTCATCAGATGTAACTAGATTGGTGACTCTAGTGCAAGTGGGGACTGTTGGAAATATGCCCTAGAGGCAATAATAAAAATATTATTATATTTCAATGTTCATGATAATTGTCTTTTGTTCATGCTATAGCGTATTATCTGGAAATCGTTCGTGTGAACACGAAGACCACAAATGTCCCTAGTGAGCCTCTAGTTGACTAGCTCGTTGTGATCAATAGATAGTCATGGTTTCCGACTATGGACATTGGATGTGTTGATAAGGATCACATCATTAGGAGAATGATGTGATGGACAGAACAATCCTAAGCATAGCATAAAAGATCGTGTAGTTAAGTTTGCTAGAAGCTTTGTGAAAGTCAACTAATCCCGGTGGTTTTGGTAATTAATAACAACATATATATCATTGATCTAATCATTTCTTGAGAATATTTAGAAAGTTCATTGATATGGGTATGGCAATGGTGATGATGTGGACCCTCAAAATGCTAAGGAAAACATTGGCAAAAGCTCAAGACTCCATTTTGGTTTAGTGATCCAAGATCACATTGAGTCCATAAAAGCCAATACTATTAAAGGGATGAGGTTATGATATGATCGGTTGCTCTAAAGTGCTTAGTGATTTATCTCCAAACAATCAGCAATCTTTCATTCCAACATAAACTCATAAGTAATCTCGGTCCCAGATTCCAAACTCATCTGCAAGATGAACCACCTCGGAATATAGCCAAACCCTAGAATCTCGGTTTTCGATTCCAAACTCGGTCATTCGAAATTGGTGTTGCCAACCTAACATACTACTCAAATCGGTGTCAGAGATGAAATCGTCCCAAGTTGGCAAACCCTAGACTTTGGAAGAATCGGACTAAAGTTGTTTTTGTCCCGAAAATCCCAAGTTCTAAATTTGAACTTGGTTTGGGAGTTGTCAACTTGTCGCCGTTCTCAAATGTTAGCAGTTGGATTTTTGTAGGCTATAAATACCCTCCACCTCCTCTTCATTGTGGAAGAGCCATCGAAAAACTACCACTCCTACCTTACATTTAAAGAAAACTACCTTTGTGTTGAGATCAAGTTGCTCCCTCCCCCATATGAAACTTGATTTCTAGTCTTTCAAGTTGCTTTCCACTCAATCCCTTCCTCCACCCACCAAATCGGTGAGGAGAGTTGAGTGTTGGGGGATATCATTTGAAGCACAAGAGCAAGGTTCATCATCCCAACCCCATCTATTACCTTTTGGAGGTGGTGCCTCCTAGATTGTTAGGTGTGCGAGGCCTCCGTCATGATGTGGAGTTGAACCAAGGGTTTGTAAGGGCAGGAGATCGCCTCTTTGAAGATCTACAGTAAGGCTAGTCCTCCGTGGGCGTAAGCCATGATGGCATAGACAAGGTTGCTTCCGTGGACCCTTAGTGGGTGGAGCCCTCCGTGGACTCGGCCGTTACCCCCGTGGGTTGAAGTCTCCATCACGTGGATTGGCGATAGCACCACCTTCGGAACCACAAAAAAAATCCTGTCTCCATTGTTTGCTCTTCTCCTCCTCTCATTTACTATACATGCAATTTACTTTCCTGCCACAACTCTAGAATTGCATGTGTGGGTGATATGACTTGGTTATCATTGTGAACTTGCTAAACTACTCCAATCAAAGGCTAAATTTTAAGTTGTCAAGTAGTCTAATCACCCCCCCTAGACATACTTCGATCCTACAAGTGGTATCAGCTTTGGTCTCCATTGGATTGGTTTCCATTGCATTGGACTCCATAAGCTTGGTTTCACAACCTAGGAGTATGGCGTCTAGTGAGGTAATTTTCGTGAGGGTCCTTACTTTGATGGTTCAAACTTTGCTAGTTGGAAGCATAAAATGAAAATGCATATTCTTGGACATAACCCTCCATGGGGCATTATTTGTGTTGGCTTGCAAGGTGAGTTCTTGAGGAAGGAAAAGTTGGATCTGAAGCTCTGCGGATGAGTTCGGATGTTCGGAACAATGCTCAAGCTTGTGACATTCTCTTCAATGCTTTGTGTCGGGAGTTCAACAAGATCAGCCGTCTTGAGAATGCAAAAGATTTGGGATACTTTGGTGAAATGCGAAGGTACCGAATCCGTGAAGGAATCAAAGCTAGATGTTCTTCAAGGTCGACTTGACAAGTTCAAGATGAAGGAAGGTGAAGAATTAAATGTACTCTAGGCTTGCTCTCATCACCAATGAGATGGCAGGCTTAGGGCGAAGAAATGGCCGATTCATCATCAAGAAGATCCTCGAGCTTTGGATGGAAAGTATGACACCGGTGCACTTTGATCCAAATGATGCCAAATTACAAAGATCTCAAGCCTACGAAGTCATTGGAAGGATTGTTGCTCATGAGATGACACTTAAAGATAAGGAAGAGCTTCACAACAAGTCAAGTGGTGCTTACAAAGCTACGATTTAAGCTCCCACATCCTCAAGTGAAAGCTAGTTTCCAATGAAGAGATAAGCCTAATGGTGAAGAACTTCAACAAATTCTACAAGAGTAGAAGCAAGGAAAAAGCTCAAAGTCTAGATCATATGATGAAAGGAGATCTTCTATAAATGAAACTGCTACAATTGTGGAAGACCGGACACTACTCAAATGAGTGTTCGACTCCCCACAAGAGAAGAAAATCTCCAAGAAGAAGAAGCTCAAGAAAAGTCGCCTCGAAAAGAGAAGGAGTAAAGATGATCGTTATGGCGAAGATCCTCTCGGAGAAGCAAGGATTAGGAAAGGAAGGACAAGTCATCAAGGAGCTACACAAAAGAAAACATCAAGCTCATGTTGGTGAATGGGTTTCGGCTCCGACTCCGGCAATCACTCGAAAAGCTATCACTCCAACTCGAATCTGAGTCAAGATGAAGGTGTTGCGGTCTTGCTTTCGTATCCTCCAACTCCAACTCCTATGACATATTTGATTCACCAAATGAGGGAATTGGAAGATGCTTCATGGCAAAAGGCCCCAAGGTATCACATCCTGAATTTATTGACTTTGATAGTGATGAGGATGACTTGCTTGGTGAAGATGAGCTTTTACATGATAAATCTAGTGAGCTTAGTAATGATGAACATGCTAGTAGTCTTTATAGTCGAGAAGAGTCGAATGACAATGCTATGAAGGAGATTGAGCGTCTAACTAAAGAACTAAACACTCTTAAGTTAGCTCATGAAACAACTCAAGAAGATCATAAGAGCTCCTAAGATCTCATGAGAAGCTACGCGAAGCTCAATCTAGAGCAAGAGCATGAGTTTCTAAAGCTATCAATGGCGATCTTGAAAGAAGAGTTCTTCATATCTTGAAACGACTTCTCTTGTCTAATTTCTTGCCACCTATTAAAACTAAGCATGACAAGCATAAGAAAATTCTTCATCTAGTAGTACAACAATCATGCTAAATCAAATGTTGTTCTTCTAGTAATTCTCTTGATTCCACTAACAATGTTTCAAGCCAAGTTTCACTTGAGCAAGAAAATAGTCTATTGAAAGGGATTATAGAAAGGTGTCTACAAGAGTCTTGCGGAAGCAAGAGCTTTGAGAAATGGTTAGCAAACAAGGAAGACAGGAAGAATCAAGGAATTGGTTTTGGCGAAAGTTCAGCGCCGAGGTGTTGAATGGGAAGAAGTCATATCCCTCCAAAGTTTGTCTCTCAAGAGAAGAAGTATGATCCTACTTCTTCCAATGAGGAACAAGCTCAAGATGACCTTCCACCACAAGACCACAAGCTAAAAGGCAAGGACAAGCTTCAAGAGGAGATTGATGCATTCATTGAAGCACCCAAGGCCATGGTCAAGTGGGTTCCCAAAGGCAACTTCAAGTTCTACTTCAGAGCTCACACTACCCCAAGGATTCCCATCAAGATGATGTGGATCGAAGAAGAAGAACTAGAGAGTTCTTGAGGGTGACTCATAACACTTCACTCATATTCATTTTGGCAAGGACTTGTGCAATCAACTTCCACATCTTGCACTAGTTCATGGAGTCACAAACCCTCATGTTGGTAAGTCAAGGACAAGGTAATCATTGCTTTCATGGACATCATCAATTGTGTACTTCAATCTATGTCCATGGATATTCTTGTTTGTTCCTTGTGGGACTAACCCATGTAGGTATTGAAAGTGCCGAATCCAAAGGTTGCTCCCAACTCTTGATGATCTTCATCAACATTGAGCATCCATCTTCAACATCTACATGAAGTCTTCACGACAACCCAAGGTTAGTTTGACCCTTTAAAGGGGTTCTCACATCAAGGGGAGCTTTGCTCTAAAGAAATGAGCTAAAGCATCTTCTAATGATGTGAACACATTAATGCTTTATTGAAAAGTGGTAACCCCACTTGTGCTTAAGCGATGAGTATGACCTATGATCAAATGTTCTCATTGACTCCTAAGTCAATATACTCATATATAGATGACCTAGTCATCGCCAAATTATAATGCTAGCTGTTAGTGATTTGTTTGTGCATGTTTGACACATATTTCATTTGCTATCTTATTGTGTGAGCATGTTGGATGCATGATTTTATCCATTCGAGGACATCCATTTGTTGCTTTGGTCTTTTGGTTTTCTTTCTTTTTGACCAAATGGATGGACAAGAATGCCTAATTCCTAGCTATCTATGCTTTCTTGTCTCAAACTCTATTCATGCTTATATCACAAACTTTGAACAAGACTTTTGGACAGACCGGTGAGGAGCACTCGGAGCCCAATCCGTCAAAAGCCTAACTTCCAAAACCTTCTAAGTACTTTCGGTCAAACGATATATTCAAATCGGACGACCGAGATCACTTGGATTGATCTAGGTTTCACCTCGGTGAAACCGAGTTTCAATTCGGCGTGACCGATGTGTTATACTGCGATTAACCATCTCGGTCCCAGTTTCAAACTTCGGTCCCACCGACACGAAGTATATATACTCGAGGGCAGGCGCGTTGATTACTCCTTCAGCGCCTCGCCCTCAAAACTCTTCTTGCCGTCGCCTTGGTCTCGGATCGTCTCCGCGTCGCTTTGCGCCCTGCTGTGAGTCTCCATCGCGTCAGCGGTCCTTCGCACGCCGTTGCCGCCGTGGTGAAACTCCACCGCATTGGGTGAGCTTCATCCTCTCGTGTTCAATCGCTGATTCTATGCGATAGGTGTTGCCATGATTCTTGCCAAGTTTGAGATCTCCCTATCCAGCTGTTTAGATCATAGAACAAATTTGGTGAAAATTTTAGGGTTAGGTTTCCCGAACACATCTCGGTGTGACCGATTCTGCATTTTCGGATGACCGATTTGGCCTGGCCATTACCTTTGCACCGGTGAAACGAGTTGTACAATCGGTAAGACCGAAGTGAAGATTTAGTGAAACCCTAGTTCTCGGCTGACCGAAACCCATTTGGTCCAACGAAAGTGGTTATTAGTGCATTTTAGACATTTGGTTTCACGAATTGATAACTCGGTCGGACCGACATGTATACTGAAAACCTAAAACTAAAGTTTGAACTCATTCTTTTTGAAAATTCTCTGCGGTTTGTGATAACTCTTCTATTGCCCATACCCACTCTATTCACGGGTTGTCGGACATATACGGAAGGAAGTGCGTCGAACAGTGCGAGATGCGGTTGAATTCAGGGCTACAAGTCGAAAGCAAGCAGTTTTAGGATGATGGAGAAAGCACTCAAGTGGACCTGCTGCTGCCACGGGGCGGGAGGAAGGAACTTCAGATGAGGAAGATTGAGACTTCATTGCGATGAAATAACTTCTAAGCCAAAGAAGGTGGTTGCCAAAGAGCATCAAGGGAACAAACCAAGAAAGGCACCAAAGTAAGAAATCCTTTCTGAAAGCTCGGCATGGAAGAAACCTCCAGCAAGATCGAAGACTTCCAGAGGAAGAGGAAAGTTCATGAAGAGGCTGTGATGATGATGATTACGATGAGAAGCCCTCGCCTCCTCGAAGCGAAGTTGATGGGTGATGCCATCGGGCGGGAGCACCTCCTAAAGCTAAGCCTTGGCTCCGGCAAAAGGCAGCCCAAGCCAAACCAGTCCAAGCCAGGAAAGGTGAAATATTCGGCGAGAAAAGAAAAAGGACAATGTGCCACCTCGAATCGATGATGAGGCTCATGTTACTGCTCAAGCTCGGAAGCTGCCGGTTCATAATGAAGCTCATCCTCGAGCTGAAAATATGAAGGAGAAAAGGATAAAGGTCTCGGCTATGGAGGCAGATCCATATGCCACGAGAGAAAAACGGATTGACTCAAGATTCCACACAAGAACAACAAGACTTTTATGAGGCAGTGCTCATGGACAAGAGCCAATTATTCGACACGGATATGTTTTGGAAATACATCGGCGGTGAAAAGAGACTATTTCCCATGTGCAGAAGCTTCCTTGCTTGTGGGATTGCGAGTTTGTTGGTGAAGTGTTGCTGGAGCGATGAGATGATCATGCGGTTCTATGCCACCACTTCTATCGGATGGCGAGTTGTATGGATGTGAGAGGCGAGATTTCATCTCTTGTTGAGGAATGGAGAGCATTCTGAATCACTTTTCAAGGAAGATGACATTGATGTTATGGCATTCGAAGAAAATCACGAGTCAATGAAGAACATGTATAATGAGGTTGATGAGAAGGATGTAGAGATTTGGAAGCTTGGTGGCTACTACCTTGAGCAGGTCTCCCAACCACCAACACCATTACGAGGCATACTTTGATGCCTAAGTCGAGGAACCGCATGATAAGAGGTACTCTATCAACATCTGCACATTCTAGATCGGAAGACACCTTTTAAGGTGATGGACACGATAGTTGAGACTATCAAGAGGCGGTGACCAAAAAAGTCGTGTGGGTTTGCTCGCATATTAGGATGCTCATTAATGCCAAGTTTGTACGGACACCTACTGTTGGATAGACCCCACTTGCCACTGCAGCTTTGAACATGAGGACACGAGGTTGTGATGGTGAGAATGCTCCCACGTCGTGGAAGGACATGCTAAGTCTGAAGCTGCTAAACAAGCTAAAGCGAGAAGAGCGGTGACAAAGCCCAAGAGTGTTGCGAACAACTTCTTGAAGCCACTCGGAGAATTGAGCTCGCTGGCCACATAGTGCAATCTCGGAGAGCCTTGAGAGGATCGTTGAGGATAAGTTCCATGCTCGGGCGTCAAGTGGTGAAGTCAGGTCACGTCAACAAGCTTGATCACGGATATCGAGAACAAGAGGGAAAGCGAGAACTTATGAAGGAGATGGAAGGTGACATGGTCGGGATGACTATGAGCACACTGCTGCGGTGCCCTAAAGCCAGATCATTTGCTATTCGATTAGGATCCGAGGCTACCCGCACCTCCTCGACTCCGTCGGTTCAGCACGGCTCGAGTATCCACTCCTCCGCTCCACAGACTTGGAAGCTTTGCGAGATGCAGCCATCTCCTCCATCGGCGAGGCAGGCGGCCGAGTCCGTGGCGATTAGCTCTATACCTTCGAACTTTTGGTAACTTGTTGCCAAGGGGAAAATTATAGATCATAGGGCTTCGAGAGAGTGCTCGTTTTGCTCTTTAGTTTGCGGTTTTCCTTGAGATACTTTTGAGTTCTTTGAGATACTTCGTGTGTTTGATACTCGTTTGCTCTATCTTGATGAGTGCTTGATCATCTTGTGCTTAATGTGTGTGATGTCTATCATATTCCATTCATATCTTGTATGATCATTTACTCATGTCTTGGTGATTGGGTGCATGATATTCATTCTTATCATTTTGTGCGCTCCACCAAGATGTATGTGACATGGAAGAGTAACCCATGATCCTAATCGATTGTGCATTTGCATTCAAGCATAAATCTTAAATAATGCACAAATTTAGGGGAGCTCTTGCTTATCACATACTTCTCAAAGCGACGATGTTATTCATTGATTATATCATTTGTCGAAGCTTTGATCTATATGTTGTCATCAATTACCAAAAGGGGAGATTGAAAGTGCAACTAATCCCGGTGGTTTTGTAATTAATAACAACATATATATCATTGAACTAATCATTTCTTGAGAATATTTGAAAGTTGATTGATATGGGTATGGCAATGGTGATGATGTGGACCCCTCAAAATGCTAAGGAAAACATTGGCAAAAGCTCAAGACTCCATTTTGGTTTAGTGATCCAAGATCACATTGAGTCCATAGGAAAGCCAATACTATTAAAGGGATGAGGTTATGATGATGATCTGGTTGCTCTAAAGTGCTTAGTGATTTATCTCTCAAACAATCAGCAATCTTTCATTCCAACATAAACTCATAAGTAATCTCGGTCCCACGATTCCAAACTCAGTCTGCGAGATGAACCACCTCGACCATATAGCCAAAACCCTAGAATCTCGGATTTTCGATTCCAAACTCGGTCATTCGAAATTGGTGTTGCCAAGCTTCGTAACATACGTACTCAAATCGGTGTCACGAGATGAGAAAGTCGGTCCCACAGATTGGCAAACCGACTTTGGAAGAATCGGACTACGAGATTGTATTTTGGTCCCCAAAATCCCAACGTTCAAAGATTTGAACTTTGGTTTGACGAGTTGTCAACCTTTCGAAGAT